>NW_020868434.1:205782-210782 GCF_003789085.1 Penaeus vannamei | reverse complement strand
GAATCTTTGTAAACGCATTGTACTTTGAATACATTGAGAACTATTGTAAGGAATAACCAATGTAAATTGGAAATAAAGGTTATTATTATTACTCACTCTTTTATTTCTCCCCTCTCTCTTCTCTTACTCCTTTCTCTCTTCTCTCTCTCTCCCTCTTCTCTTACATTCTCTTCATTTTTCCTCTCCTCTCTCTCCTCTTTTTTTTCTTATTTTTCCTCTCTCCTCTTTTTTTCTCTCTCTTCTCTCTCTTTCTCTTGTCTCTCTCTACTCTTTCTCCTCTCTCTCTCTCTTCTCTTTCTTCTCTCTGTCTTTTCTCTTTCTCCTCTCTCCATCTCTCGCATCTATTTCTCCTCTCTGCTCTCTCTTCGCTTTCTCCCCCACCTCTCTCTCTCTATCTGTCTATCTCTCGCTCTCGCTCGCTCTCTTTCTCTCTGTCACACACACACACGCACATATGTGTGTGTGTTATTGTGTGTTATAAATGTAAATATACTGACATGAAAAACAGCTTACTTTATTCTTATTATCGCTCAAGCTACTTCTCACTGAATGATTATAAATGAGTAAACTTAACCAAATCCTTTTGTGTCTTGACATTTTGTTACAGATAATTCATGTCTTTACTGAGAGATATATATTATTCAGATCATCTTATTTTCTGAAGAGCTCTACGGTTTTTCAATCTTTTCTAAGCATGGTAAAATACAGAAAGTGACAAGAAGGCAGAGAAATGGAGTTAAAGATAGGGAGGAGAGGGTGAAAGCAAGGGAGTGACAGAGTGACGGAAAAAGAGAGAAATAACTAAAAAATCGGAGAAAGAGAAGAAAATCTAGAAAGAGGGAGAGAGAGAGAAGAGAGAGAGAGAGAGAGAGAGGAGAGAGAGAGAGAGAGAGAGAGAGAGAGAGAGGAGAGAGAGAGAGAGCCAGAGAGAGCGAGAGCGAGAGTGACCTACACACGCCACTTCCCGACATGCCCCCCGCCGACGCAGAGCTCCCTCGCGTCTCCCCAGCGGCGTGTTCGGGGCCAAGCGGAGGGCTGAGGCGGAACCCGACCTCCCCGGCACGGAAGTCGGCGACGTGATGGCCAAGGTCAATTACATCTCATCGGGGAAAACAAATGACGGTCGTTCGTCCTCCATTAACTTTCTCGCGGTGTTGATGGCAGGTCTCCTCTCACGGGTCAGCAGGTCGTGCCGGATAATTGCAGGCTCTCTGACGTCGCGCACACAACGGACGATTTCTCGGAAGTTCCCGCCAACGAAGGGACTTGGCGCTTCTACTTCGGGGAACTTTCTCGCGCCG
The DNA here is from genome assembly GCF_003789085.1 of Penaeus vannamei. Lineage (NCBI taxonomy): Eukaryota > Metazoa > Arthropoda > Malacostraca > Decapoda > Penaeidae > Penaeus > Penaeus vannamei. The sequence goes on along the minus strand of NW_020868434.1, from coordinate 209,481 downwards.
AATGGGACCTGGCCGGGACGAGGCGCTGGCGAGGGAGATGTAGGTCGATGCCTTGGGACTTGGCAAGGTGTGTGTGTGTGTTGTGTGTGTGTGTGTGTGTGTGTTGTTTGTGTGTGTGTGTGTGTGTTGTGTGTGTGTGTGTGTGTGTGTGTGTGTGTGTGTGTGTGTTTGTTTGTGTGTGAGTGCGTGTGTGTGTGTGTGTGTGTTTGTGTGTGTTGTGTGTGTGTGTTGTGTGTGTGTGTGTGTGTGTGTGTGTGTGTGTGTTGTGTGTGTGTGTGTGTGTGTGTGTGTGTGTGTGTGTGCGCGCGTGTGCACGTGTGTGTGCAGCCACATTTTAGTTGCTCTGGTTCTTGTCTCGCTCGACTGTCCTTCACCTGAAGCACCGAATCTCGAGCCGGGGCCGTGACGTCACAACCCGCTCTCCTTTGCCCTGGCTTGAGATACTGACCGAGAGCGACGCCGAAATGCAGGCACGCACAGTGGCTTGCTCGGCGTATCGCTGTCCTTGCAAACAATTCCTAATAGATTTGCATGGGAAAAGACAACAACTGGTGGGTTGTCTTGAGAACTAATTTAAATAGAATTTAACTTCAACTTCAGTGAAACCGCATTTGCTCAGCTAGTGAATGCTGCGCTGGGTTTGGAAAGGATGTCGAAAAGCAATGTAATCATTTGTATTATTTTTCTGCACAATGCTCTGGGAAAGGACATCTTAGATGTAAAAGATGAATGCGTTACTAGTGTAGTTCAATTATAGTGGCTAAGCTTATCAAAGACGTACATACAGACTTACAGACACACCTTTACAAACTATACATGATAAGTCTTTCCGTCCCATTCGCGAGGAGGCGAATGACGCATATTTGTTTCCATCCCTAACACTCGGCCCTTGAACGAGCCATTAAGGTCTCGTAACGAATCGGTTTGGTAACAGATCCATGAATACGAAAAGTTTCTTCTGCTCATTCCTCATTCTAAAGTGTTCCGTAAATATGCCTTGCACATTACACGCCAAAATCGTGTTTAAAGCCTTTTTCTTCGTGCTTGTTAAAACGATGTTATATCCTCTGGCTACTGCTTTCAACGCAGATGTTGCTCAGTAGGTCAGCATTTTCGTCTTCCAAATCAGTAACAACATTTACGTTCGTATTGGCGTGCGAGTCCCTGCGTGGTGGTAATGATCTAAAATAATTATGACAGATCTATGAATTACTGATGGTGGTAATAGTAAGGCTGGTGATTGTAATAATAGTAATGCTTATCAAATATATGAAGCCAGAGATACTGTAGTGATAGTCGTGATCGTAATGATAATATCATTAATGATAATGACAATATTTATTTGTAATATAAAATTATATATATATATAAATATATATATATATATATTGTTATAAGATATTTTGATATTATTATACATTTGTACTTATAACGATCAGCATCACCGTTCATCAGACATTTAACCAAACCCATATAGTTCATCATGTTCGTTATTTCATCACAGTCTTTGCACATGTCAACGTCTTCGGCAAACATGCTAACAATGATTATCACAAGAACTCCCACTCTACCAGACGCTGAGGGAAATCCTCTCGCATGCACACGCCACCTAATCAAATATTCAGCAAAAACAACAACAACAACAACAACAACAACAACAACAAAAAACTTAGCGAGGAAAAGCCTGTGTTGAAGCGGCAAGTTCACACGAACGCTAAGTATCCGCGAGCAGAGAGCAGCTCGACATATGGCGGAAGTTCTCTCGCGCTCTGTCTCCCTTCTGGCTTTATCTCTCTCTCTCTCTCTCTCTCTCTCTCTCTCTCTCTCTCTCTCTCTCTCTCTCTCTCTCTCTCTCTCTCTCTCTCTCTCTCTCTCTCCCTATCTATCTATTTAGCTAGTTATCAATCTGTCTCATTTGTCTCTCGCAACCCGTCTCTCCCTTAGCCTCCAGCCAGACACAGGAATGGTTTCCCGAGGTGTCAGATAATTTGCTCCTTACTGCAGCACTAAAACTTTTGCGGCGGCTCCTAGACTCACTTATTGTTTCGCTAAAATGTCTGTGGTGTTCCCTCCCTCCCTCACCCCCCCCCTTCTCTGCTGGTGGCTATGTCTAAGAGCACAGACCTTCGCTAAGTTCAGTGGAGCACTAGTTTTTTTTATTATTTGTTAAATGTATTGCATTGTTCTTCACCATCTTCGTTATTGTTATTATCATTATCATTATTATTGTTATTATCATTATCACAATTATCATTATCAATATCATTGTTGTTGTTTGTTGTTATTATCATTATTTTTATTTTCACTACTATTATCATTATTACTATTGTTCCTGTTATTATTATTATAATTATTATCATTATCATTATTATTGTTGTTTTATTATTATTGTCATTATCATTGTTGTTTTATCATTATTATTATCATTATTACCATTATTATCCAGAATATATCCTTGTTATCAATATAATCATTATCCTTATTATTATCATTATTGATACTATTATTATTATCATCATTATTGCTATTATCATATCATTATCATCATTATTATTGTTACCATTATTATAGTCGAGAGACGACATGCAATCCCTTATTACACGCCCATTATCTCGGGAGCAGAAAGATGACACGCGGTTCTTCCCGCACCGGCGCGCGGACCCTGAAGGGAACCGAGCCTCGTGGAAGCGAGTCGGCGTCTGCTTCGGACGCCTGGCCTTGACCGGCGGTTCTGATATCCTCTCTTGCTCTGTGATTGAAACTGAGGCTGCACAACGATTTCCCCGTTTTTTTCGAGAGAGGAAGTAAAAATATATATGATATGCACAGGTGTTCGCATGAAGAGACACATGGCCAACTGAAGTCATGCAATGCACGGTGGCAGGAAATGTGCAACTGGAGCAGAGAGTCGGGTCACGCTGAGGATATTGCACGGCGTCGCAGGCAGTAAAACGCGCCACGGATTGCCTCAGCGACGCCGCTCCGTCCGCGCCGCGACCCGCTTTCCCCGCTGTCACGCGGCCGAGGTGTCGCCGCTACCGGGAGATTTCTTCTCGCGCCGAGCTTCCGAGAAAAGAACCACTTCCGGTCGCGGACGGTTCTCCAGCGGTGAACAGCTTCAGACGAGGCTGCCCTAACGCTCTGGCCGGTTCAACAGCTTTCGAGAAAGGAGAAGATAACGCATAGATTCATGCGTTTTTTACCCGCGACTGGCGAGGATGGGTTGACACTGTCCGGTCCGCACTTTCCGAGACCAGAGAAAAGAACCGGAAATATTAGTTGCTCTGCCGTTGGCGTGGCTGCTTGGGCTGCAGCTTTCGAGAGGAAAAATCGTTCTTGGTTCATCTGCGGTTCGCCTGCGGCCGGCGAGGCCCTGTTGACACCCGCCGCCCGTAGTTTGCGAGAGCTGACAGACCGAATCGCTCTCGGGCTCCCCGCAAGGCTGTGTTGACACTCCGCTGGCCCGCGCGGCTGCTGGCGGTCGCCGCAGCGCCATGACTGTCACGCCGACAGCCCCAAGTAACGGCCGGATCCCCCCTCCCCTCGGCGCCACAACCACCTGCTGCGGCTGCGTCAGCGACAGCTGGAGGAGTCAAGGTCAGGGAAGCCTTTGGAGTGATTAAGGTGGCCGCGAGAGTTCACTCGGCGAAGGCGCGACCCTCCGCCTCCGCCCTCGGAAACGTCGCTTAACATTTCCTT
>NW_020868434.1:198282-200782 GCF_003789085.1 Penaeus vannamei | reverse complement strand
GAGTGGAGGAAATCTCAGCGGTGGGGGCGGGCAGGTGGAGGAAGAGGAACGCGGATAACCGGCGGGGAAACTCTAATGGTGTCAATGGGACAGACGCGGACCAAGATTTCACGAGAGGAGCAGTATCAGGAAGGAGAGCGGGAGAGGCAGGTATGACGGGATCATTCCTGTGGAAGAGGCAACGATGGTACAACAAAAATGATGTGTGGAAAATGGCAAGCTCCTAACTACCTGCCAAAGCAAACAAGGACAAAATTGAAAATTGAATGATGAAAGTAAAACCTTCTTCCTTGGAAAAGAAAGACAGTGATTTCACCTCTTTAGGCGGTTGGATGACCTTGCAACATTACTAATTGTTGCACCTGACTGATTGACACCGCAACACATGACCAGATTGAGCATACGTGAAAGGAATGTGCATTATCCAAGCAGTAATTCGAGCAGAAGGTGCCGAGTGTATTGTTCAACAAACCGGTACACACACGGGAGAGGGTCTCGAAGTGTGTGTGAGATTTCTGTGCTTATTCCTGCCTTCGTTTGTTTTCATCCTTCTTTCTTGATTTTCTTTCTTTTTTCTGTTTATTTTTGTGCGGATGTTGATACGCTTGGGCTGATGTCTTTACACAAAGCCGTTCTAACTGCTAAATGTTTTCTTTTATGCAGATTTGCCTTTAATCATAATCGAACTTTACTATTACTATTTGTAATTAATAGCAGTGACATGAACATATATATATATATATATATATAATATATTATTATATATATATATATATAGAGAGAGAGAGAGAGAGAGAGAGAGAGAGAGAGAGAGAGAGAGAGAGAGAGAGAGAGAGAAGAGACAGTGAGTAGAACAGTAGATGTAATATTGCTAGGAACAGTAACTAGATTAATAGGGTCAGTAGTTTCTAGAAGAAGAATGTGAAAGTTGAAGTCAAAGCAGAAATTGTACTACTATTGTGCCACTAATGTTGGTCGCAGAAAATACACAATTATGTTTGATGCACACAAGTGATCAGCAAAACGACTGTACTTGACAACATACGTAACTCTCAACCATATATATATTTTTCTTCTTTTTTGAGATCACGTTTTATAATGCACGACAAATTGCCACAGTGAACGCCGCGCTCCAGAACAAAGCAGGTGTTTACGGCGGCCAAGTTCAGCGCGAATGGGGGACGATTTTTCCCACTCGCTCCATTTACTCTTTCTTTCGGGAATCGCACGCAGCAGCTGCAGCTTTTTTCTACGCAATTTGTGTCGCTTCTTTTTACCCCCCCCCCCCGCAGAATTTGGAAAGTTGTGGGGGAGGGGGAGGGGGAGGCGATGCGAGTGTGCGTAACCTGGAGGAGCTTTTGTTATTCCCCTTTTTGTGCTGTCTTCTTATCCCTTGTTTGCTTGTTTGCTTTTTTTTGGTCTTTTCCCTTTCTTCGTTCAACTCCCTCTTACGATTCTATGACCACATTGTTTTTGTCTGAAGTGGAATGCTACAGCGGTTTGCTTTCGTGTCACTGCACAGAATTCTTCAAATTTTGTTGAAATTTGTTGTAGATGAGTGTACCACTCTGTATAATAAAATAAGAATAGGTAATTATCTTCATTTTCTTGAAAGTTATTTCCTTTTGCACAGGTCTCTGATTCCGTGAATGCTATAGGACCCAGTCGTAAAAAATGAACTTCTTTTGCTAAATATAGAACACTATTCATCGTCTGGCATGATTCATATATATAGAAAAAATGACCACCATATGGTCGTTGTTATTGCGAGCGCCAGTCGTAGAAAATGCGCTGTGATGACGACAGCTTATTTTTCGTACTCAAACGCGGAAAAAATTAAACGCGATTACCAAAATGTTTTGATTGCAGGTCACGTCGCATAAATCATATTCTATCCGATTCGTATCATGCTTCAAAAAAAAAGAAAAAAAAAGAAAAAAAAAGCCAGAAAACAGCATGACAGTTGAGTTCTTCATCTTCTAACAAATCTCACACTAATTAAACTATCATCTGTCCGAAATACTGAAGAAAAAAGACAATTACAGTATTTCCAAAAGTAAATCGTCAGCATCATCATTATTATTGTCGATGCTATTATCATTATTATTGTTGTTGTTGTTCTCCTTCTTCTTATTCTTATTCTTATTCTTATTCTTATTATTATTATTGTTATTATTATTTTTATTATTATCATCATCATGATTATCATTATTATTTTATCATTTATTCGAATCATTATTATAATTATCATTATTGTTTTGTTATCATCACAGCTATAATTGTAATCATTATCACCACTCCTCACCATCATCGTTATCAACACCACCATGCCTTCATGTCTTCACCATGTCTTCACCAGTTCTTTAACGCGTCAAAATATTTCCATCGCTGTTACACTCGCCACGACAAACAAAGAAGCAAACAAAAAACGCAGCTAACCCCTTTGGTTCCACTGGTTCAGCCTTTTCCCCGAGCGAGTCGCTTCCCACGTGGATCGTGT
>NW_020868434.1:190782-193282 GCF_003789085.1 Penaeus vannamei | reverse complement strand
AAAGAAAAAGGTAAATTGCGGATTCAAGCGAAGGAAAAAAGTGTCTTCGCTTTCCTTTCCATAAAGATTCAAGTTATCCTTCTTATGACTGAAAACACAAAAAGAACGTTTAGATGTAAACTAGATGAAGCTCGCGACGCTGGGATACACCCATCGAAAGGCAAATTAGAAGAAGAAAGAGATCCGGAAAACGAGGCCACTCGCTCACGACGCAGAACCTTTTTACCCTCCGTCGCCTTCTGTGACGCGGGACGCGGCAGTGTCAATGGTGGTGCTACTGGATTCCGCAAATCTGCGGCAATGTTTCTAATTGTTTGTTATCTGTTTTGTAGACATCATAACTGAAAACAAATAGATTGATAAAGACTGATTCCAAGACAAAATGTCTGGGATAATGATGGACTGATCATTAGCAAAAATAGTGAAGTGACGAGAGAAAAAGTGAAGAGAATCCGTTCCTTTCTCGCGGTCGTGGGACCAAGACACAGCCTCGTTATTCTACCGTCCATAACCAATATCTTACGGTAGTTGGGTCTGTAAGAGGCAATACGGCAGTCACCGAGAGAGAAAAGCACTCATTGAAACTAGTTTAATGAAGTAGAATAGTTATTCTTCCGATTGTAGCGTTATCCTCTCCCACCAGCCTACATCAGCGTAAATGTGTAAGCGCTGCGCGTTTTATTTCACGGCCAGAGCAACACAGAAGTCAAGAGTTGCCCGCTCAAGCTGTGAAGGGGAAATCGACAAGAAAAGGAAATGCTGTCCTTGAAAGAGGAAAATTTATAGGAGAAACGGATGGAGAAGCTGTTCATTCATCACTTCGGATAGAGTCGTCATGAACAATGTAATTCCATTAGGCTAAGCAGCGCTGGATACCGTTGGCTTAAAAGTAACAAGATCTTAGAATACAGTATGCAAGCGTGATGATCCAGGGAGCCTAACGGGGAAGAAGCCTGGAACTCTACGTAGTGAGATAACCATGTTTGGGTTACTTCCTATAAAGGACTGTGTAATTGTTTTTTTTTTTTTCCTTTTGACTGATAGATCACCTATTATTCTAGTGTTTTAGCCTAAAATCCTATTATAATTCTACTATTTATTGCCATGACCATGCATCAAATGTACCATAGTTTGCCCATGCTTGTGAGGTTAGCCAGGTTGGTAAATAAACTAAATTATAAATTCGCTGTCGTCGCTGGAAAACTGTCACACAATTAATTGCATACCATAAAACAAAAGAAAAATATTTGTTCAAGCTCTGTACAACGATCTTTACATCTTCGTTTTTTCCAACTCCACTTCGACATACAGGATAGTAAAAGAGAATTCTGCGCATCCCAAGATGACCTATTCCGTATAGACGACCTTCTCACGACCCATTTGTGGACATGCAGCTCCACTCGGACATTTACACGTCTAATTTTGAAAAAAAATCAAATTAGAAAGACGAGAAAAGAGCGCTGAGCGTCATAATTGGACCAAACTACTTTCTCTCTCTCTCTCTCTCTCTCTCTCTCTCTCTCTCTCTCTCTCTCTCTCTCTCTCTCTCTCTCTCTCTCTCTCTCTCTCTCTCTCTCTCTCTCTCTCTTTCTCTCTCCTTTCTCTCTCATCCTCCTCTCTCTCTTTCTCCTCTCTTCTCTCTTACAGATCTTATGCCAACTCGCTCAACCAGCTGGAAACCCGCTCCCTGGAAGACTGAAGACTACATGGGAATCCGTCAATATGTGATGGTCGCCTTAAAACGAATCAAACTGAAAATGAGAAACCCGAAGGAGCAGATATCACACAGCAGCGGACGTCACGTAGTAGCTGACGTCACGGATCTTATGACGTCAGGTGGTCGAAGCGGATGTGCTTCGCCTGGTCTTCGAGTTTGGAAGGAGCTCGGTCGCCTTCGGAGAGACAGGGCTTGGAAGTCGCTGATATGCTGGGGTTAAGGCGGAGGATAATGATAATTGTAATGATAATGACAACAACAATGATAAGGATGATAACGATAGTGACAATGATGGTACTACTACAAATAATACTGCGACTAATAACAATTATCATAATGATGACGCTGATGACGATAATAGTTCTGATAATAAATGGGCAATTTCTATGTTTTCAGAATATACAAGTATCTATACATACATACATACATAAATGATAACGACAATGGTAATGATAATGATGGTAATAATAATAACGACAATGATGATGATGATAATAATAATGATAATGATAATAATAATGAGGATGAAAATGATGATAAAATGACAACAACGGTAACAATAATAATGATAATACCATTAATAAAGATAATGCTAATAGTAATAATAATAATATTGATAATGATGATGAATGAAAATGATAATAAAAGTAGTAGTAGTTATAATAATAATAATAATAATAATAACAATAATGATGATGATGATAACAAGAACAATAATAGCAATAGTGATAACAATCATAATGATAATGATAATAATAATATGGATAATAAAAGATAGAAATA
>NW_020868434.1:180782-185782 GCF_003789085.1 Penaeus vannamei | reverse complement strand
ACCATATAAAATTTCAAAAGAACCCTCAAAAAGCCTTAAAAACTGTTCAATTTCCTTCTAGTGTAAATACCTTTACAGTATCTTTGACTTGTAATGGTCATGAAAAAGAACATTTGAGAATGTGCTATTGTTTTACTTATAAAGGACATCTACTTTTTAAAACTAATTGGGGAAACATCAACGTTACAACAGTTCACCATCATTGCTTAAAATTTTGAAATACGTACCTGGTTCTGAACGAATGAGTTTCTGCCCCCAGGCCATGTAAGCCAAAGCCTTGAGAACCTTAAGAGCTGCACAGTGTAGGTCGGCAAATGGCTGTCGTGCCACTGCCATTAGTTTCTCCAAGTTGACTCCTGCCACACCTGGCCACCACAGCTCCAGTGTACCCACCACTTCCTCTGACTGATACTCCTGCTAAAAGGAGATTATTACAGTTGATGAATGTCTGTAAAAGTAATAGAATACCTATAGAAAAACTTTGATTCTTTGATTTTGATTCACTCTGACACAGGTGTGATTATACTTTTTTTTTTAAATCTATTTATTATCTTTTTCTTAATCTGAAATAATCTACATCTTACTATTTTTTCCCTAAATCAAAAATCATCCACCACCATACAATGCCCTTCATATTCCAATGCACTGGAAGTATACACCATTGGGGAGGGAGGCTGTCTGCACACCATTTTAAGAATATCAACTTTTTTAACTCTTTAAATTTCAAATGTTTATTTATTTTCTGGGAGTCGTGTCAAAATAAACTTTTTCTGTATATGCTTATTTTTCTGAAATTCAAGAATTTGCCTATCTTAATACTATAATTTTCTTAGTATTACTGCTATAATTTACCCTTTTATCTCTTAACTAACCCTAAATGACCCATCTGCCCCCATATGCTCAGGAATGGCACTCCATTTTTTTTACATTTTTTTTCTCAAGCATAAGCATCAAATCAGATCTCATCACACTGGATACCCTGCTACTTCTACAAGCATCAAAAGAGCAATATATGAAAGCTTGGCCAATAAATGCTGTATCGATAGGAAGCAGGAAAAAGCAAAAAAAATATTCTTCAAAACTGTGAGTCCAAGATTAAGTACAAAAATTCAGTCAACAATTACCTCCACTGTGAAGAGCTGTGCCAGTGCTTCAAGTATTCTAACTCGCTGATCTGTAGGAGCTGTACGCATTTTAGTCCCAATGATGTCTAGCACTTCGTCCATCTCAGTCTCTGAATGACGTACATACATACAACCACATTAATACACAGGTAATTGTGGAAGACAAAGGCTGGCATATTGAGGGTACTATTCTGACTGGGAAATATGCAAACGATTGCATAAGCACATTATGTAAAAAAAAAAAGAGGATATCTGTAACTGAAATTTGAAAATGCACAGAGAGAGGGTATGGTTAAATGAAAGAGTATGATCTTTTTCTTAATTCTTCTGCAAATCAAAGTTCCTAATTCTCTTCAGTTGTTCCACAGAAGTATATATTTGAAATATTCCATTTCACTTAACAAAATATTGATGCTATTTACACATCCTTTTTATTGTTTATGAGGAGTAACTTCTATGCTAACGGCTCATTTGCATCCAATCACCTTAAGCTAATTCATCACAACCCCTAAATTCTGTCTTTGTTATTTTGAACTTATTGTTGCAAGAAACTTTTTTCACTAAATCTTATTAGAAGCTTATAAAATGTATATGCTTTACTCATAGGAACTTTATTTGTGACTTTAATAATAGTGACCTCTTTACCAATTACAAAATCTCATATCATCAATTATCTACAACTGTCTTAATCAAAACACCAACACACAACAGAAAACCTCACAGGCAAACAAATAAGAGCATAACCTACTGAACTTTGCCAGAGCCAGTATCCCTTCCGGAGAACTGCCAATGTGCACCACTGTTTCAATGGCCACCAACTGGAATGTGGGGTCTCCAAGATCCAGAGTTCCAGCCGCGAGTCGGAGAATCATCACCATGACAGAACCATACTCTTCAACCATCCTGCGGGGCTGGGTGTGTCCCATATTCCCAAAGAACTTGATCAAACCTAGGAAGATAGAGTTCAATATTATGTAGACACAATGGCATTAACACCTGAAAACAAAATTCTGTTGTTAAGATTAAGCAGACTACTTGCTCCTCTCACATATCTATGTCCACAACATGAAGCAACAGTAACTGTGGAAGAAACTGCAGACTATGCCCCTTTTTAACCACTCATGCCAGTATTTGAGAGGCGGTTTCTCCTCAATGATTGCAGCCAGGGCCAAACTAGCAACCAATTGTTTAGCATGCATAACTTAAGGGGACCGTCTAGTCAAAAAATACCAGACAGTCGCCTTAAAGCAGGCTTATACCTGGCATGAGTGACAGATTTGCCATGACATGATAAGACTTCTTCCAGCATGATTGGGACTGCATGGACCATGATGTTATCCATGCTTCTTTATCACCTCTGTGGCTCATGATCTCAACGATGTCTCTTTCCTATCAGACTTGTCAGGGACTGACAGCTCCAGGGTGAGGTCCTGAATGGCTCATCTGATTCATTGCTGTTGTCTTACTAACAGCATAATCTTTTTATTAGGCTTCAGGGGGTCTGATTGTTATTTTTTCTTCTTCGGTTGAGGTTGTGGGTCAGAGTGAGTTCAAGGAGGTTGGAAGTCTTACCTAGATTGGAGTAGAGCTCACTTTGTACTCCTTCTGGGATTTCAAAGCCATCATGGCAACAATAGCATATTTTTTTTTTTTCACTTTTCATCAACCTAATTTCAAGGTCTTTCAAAAAACCAAAACTCCTATAGTTTCCTACTGAATTTTTTTTCATTCATAATGTTAAATAACCACAAATGTCTCACCAGGCATGAGCAGAGCAGCCATTGGGTCATTCTCAGCCAGGGAAAGGAGGTATTGCAGCTTGGCAACAACCCCTGCACGGTGCAAGAGGGCCATGCCATCCCTTGACACAACCAGGGTGGTGAGGAGTTCCAGTGCATTGAGCTGTGTCAACACGTCTCCTGTTGTGACCTCAGCTGTTAGTCGGTCCAGGAGCCCTGAGTTGGAGACTGTGCTCATTGCCAAGTCTCCCAGCAAGCACACTTGAACCAACATCTGAAACATTGAGTCTGTTACAAAAAGTGCAAGAGACATATCTTGGTAAAAATACTGTAACAGACACAAATATACACACAAACATACTACTATTTGCTTATAACGACAATGAATTTATCTAACAGACAATGATTGGATACATCAGCACGAGACAGGGGGGGGGGGGAGACAGGGAAAGAGGGAGAGAGGGAGAAAGGGAGAAAGGGAGAGGGAGAGAGAGAGAGAGAGAGGGGAGAGAGAGAGGGAGAGAGAGAGAGAGAGAGAGAGAGAGAGAGAGAGAGAGAGAGAGAGAGAGAGAGAGAGAGAGAGAGAGAGAGAGAGAGAGAGAGAGAGAGAGAGAGAGAGAGAGAGAGAGAGAGAGAGAGAGAGAGAGAGAGAGAGAGAGAGAGAGAGAGAGAGAGAGAGAGAGAGAGAGAGAGAGAGAGAGAGAGAGAGAGAGAGAGAGAGAGAGAGAGAGAGAGAGAGTAATCCAATAAAAATCAAAACAGGTACTTACATCATACACATTGAATCTGCATGAATCTGATTTTGCCATGACTGTTTGCATGATCGACACGGATTCACTTGAAAATACTGCCCTAATTCCTTCTGCCTGCCTGCAAACAGTCAGCAGGGTATCGCTGGCAACTTTGACCACTCCAAGGGACGAGTCTCCCAGGCTACTCACAATGCCCAACAAGAGAGGAGCGTCGGATATAACTGACATGACACCCATGTCGGTGTCTGAGCAAAGCTGGATCTGTAATATGGAATGTTACTGTTACTAATGAAAACATTTCTGAAACATATACGTATGTGTACATATACACAAACATATATATACATATCTGTATATACATATTATATATATATATTCATATATACATATTTATATATATCTATAATATATTTCTATCTATCTATCTATCTATATATAGACATATATATATTTATATTAATATTATATATATATATATAATATATATATATATATATATATATATATATATATATATATATATATATATATATATATATATATATATATACATATATATACATACATACACATATATATATATATATATATATATATATATATATATATATATATATATATATATATATATATATATATATATATATATATATATATATATATATATTATACATATATGTATATCTATATATATGCATATCTATCTATCTATCTATCTATCTATCTATCTATCTATCTATCTATCTATCTATCTATCTATCTATCTATCTATCTATCTATCTATATAAAAAAAAAAAAAAAAAAAAAATCTCATCATCACCACCACATAAGGATGGCATCTAGTTAATAAGACTAGATATAATTTTACTTGCCTCTTTGAGCACCAAAGTTCGAACTTTTTCATGTGGGTGTGCCAACCCACGTAACAGGACTGGACTCACAAAGGGAGTAAAGTGAGTCAAAATGTCCACTGTCAATTCTACTTGCTCACTGAAAAAAAGTGTTATATATACATATAAGGTGATAAACACCACCAAGTTTCAGATCATTTGAATAATAAATAATGAAGTTATTGAAAAAAAGTTTTTGAAAAATCACAAAATTTTCAGTATCGTAATTATCCATTAATCTAACTTATTAAAAAAAAAAAAAAAAAAAACATAGATTTTGGAATTTCCTCTTAGTTTTGTGAGAATTTATTTTTTTTGAAATGTTCAGTCTTATAAACATAAGGTATAATATATGTACTTCTATTACCTCAAATGAAAATTGTCTTTCCCCTAAAAATTGTAAATTTATTCAACTTTCAAATGATCCAAACCCCATTAAAATTGCCCAAGCACTTATAGAGAAATAGAAAAAAAGGTTGATAAAGGAGTCTTGTC
>NW_020868434.1:148282-168282 GCF_003789085.1 Penaeus vannamei | reverse complement strand
ATGTACAGGTATATACATAAATAATGCATAATGTATATATGATTAGATATATAAATAAACACACACACACTCAGGCACACACACACATACACATATATAGTATGCATGATGATGAGAATATGAAAAAAAGAGTAAGTGACTCTTCTTTCCCTTCAGGTGATTCTGAGCAGCCAAAAGCACATCGACAAGAGCCGGGACTACACCTTCCTGTACCCTTGGCTGGGCACCGGACTCCTCACCTCCACAGGTCGGTACCGCTGGCCCAGGGAACGCACTGTGCTTGGTTTTGTGTGAGATTTCGCGTGTTGAACCATTTTTCTAATTGATTAGATTTGATTAGGCTTCACTTGTCCAACGTGGATTCCACTTTGCTGATTTCGCAACATTCTTTGAGAAAATAAGACAACATTTAGAGAACAGGGAAAGGAAGAAATTAAGTTTTTAAACTCATTACAATGATAATAATGATGCTACTAATAATACAAAAATTATTAGTAATGATAATAAAACAGTGATGATAATGATAATGATAATAACGACAATAATAACAATACTGTTAAGGCTAGCAATTCTAATAGTGATACGAGTAACATCGACGCCAAGAATGCCGATAACCACATCGCTGATGATCGCTACAAGAGCAGCCAAGAACGGCAGAACTGGAAGAAACTCACCTCCGGTTTCCTTGTTTCCTCGCTTCCGTTTTCCTTTCATTTTCCTCGCATCAATTTTCCTTCATTCTCCTCGATTCCTTTCTCCTTAATTTTTCTCGCCTGCGTTTTCCCTCCTTTTTTCTGTCCCATTTCCTTTATTTTTTCTCTTCTCCGTTTTCCTTCATTCTCTTTGCCTCCGGCTCCCTTGATTTTTTTATCGCCTGTTTTGTCGTTTTTTTCTGCCTCCGTTTTCGTTGATTTTCCTCGCTCGCCTCCATTTTCCTTCATTCTTCTCTTCTCCGTTTTCCTACATTCTTCCCGCCTTCGTTTTCCTTCATTTTCTCTCTTTTTCCCCGCAGGCACCAAGTGGCACTCCCGCAGGAAGCTCCTGACGCCCGCCTTCCACTTCAAGATCCTGGAGGACTTCCTGGACGTCTTCAACCGCCAGAGCGCCCGGATGGCCCAGCGGCTGAGCGGAAAGGCCGACGGGAAGCCCTTCGACATCTTCCCTTACGTCACCCTCTGCGCTCTCGACATCATCTGCGGTAGGCAGTGCCTGGTGGCGCGGCCGGAGTTTGAACGCGTGTGTACATGTGTATGTGAGCGCATATGTATATGTATGTGTATGTTTTTTTTGTTTGTGTGTGTGTATTTAAATGTGTATATGTATGTATGCGAAAGAGCGAGAGAGAGAGAGAGAGAGAGAGAGAGAGAGAGAGAGAGAGAGAGAGAGAGAGAGAGAGAGAGAGAGAGAGAGAGAGAGAGAGAGAGAGAGAGAGAGAGAGAGAGAGAGAGAGAGAGAGAGAGAGAAGAGAGAGAGAGAGAGAGAGAGAGAGAGAGAGAGAGAGAGAGAGAGAGAGAGAGAGAGAGAGAGAGAGAGAGAGAGAGAGAGAGAGAGAGAGAGAGAGAGAGAGAGAAGAGAAGAAGAAGAATAGGAAGAAAGAAGCCGAAAGGAATGAATAAAAAGACAAGGAAGATTAAAAAATTCAAAATCTAAACAGAAAAACCGCCCAATGATTCTCAATAAACGTCCACAACAGATTATCTCTCTTTGCACTAGAGAGGGTTGGTGCTAATGATATTCACAATAATGATGGTGATAATGTAGGGCAATCACAATAATAATACGAATGCTAATGCTAATGACGATGATGTATAAATGATATCAGTGATAATAATATGATAATAGCACTACAAGAACTATCCCTACTTCTACCTGCTACCTACTACTACTAGCAACAACGATGATAGTGATAATATTCATACTCATACGGATGAAATAGCCAGATAAAAGTCCCTGTTCTCTCCCCAGAAACCGCGATGGGGAACACGGTCAACGCGCAGGACAACAGCGAATCGGAGTACGTCAAGGCTATCTACAGGTGAGGGAATCCAGTCTGAGAGCGGATGATACTTCCGCAATACAAGAAGCGGGGAAAGGGAAGTCTCGGCTTTGGTCTTTCGTCGGCATTTCGCTCTCACTCGCGTCGCAGTCATCTTTATTACGAGGTCACGTGCTTAAATACGTCAAGGCTATTTACAGGTGAAGGATCCAGGATGAGAGCGGATGCTTGTTCCACAGTCCAAAAAAGGGAAAGGGGGGGGGGGGGGCTCCGTGTTGTTCCTTCGTTCAAGTACAGTTCGCTCTTACTCGTGTCCTTGTCATATTTGTTCCAAGGAACCGTTTGACGGCGTCTCCTCTGGTCGCCATTGGGAGTCTGGATATGATTTATAAAGTGAACGTGATTTGGACTGTGAAGTTAATCGATACAAGATGTTTAGCTCCGTAATGACTTTACCACTGGAATGATAATAGCGATTTCCCTGGCTTAGTAGATGCCAATTCAATAGCAATTTAGAGACCTTAGGTGGCTGATATATTACACAGCTGTTCATCATATACACAATGAGAGAGAGAGAGAGAGAGAGAGAGAGAGAGAGAGAGAGAGAGAGAGAGAGAGAGAGAGAGAGAGAGAGAGAGAGAGAGAGAGAGAATCAATCAGGCGAAACTTCTCTTTCAGGATAGTCCACATCATCCAGATGCGGATGTCCCGGCCTTGGCTTCAGCCCAACGTGCTCTTCAAGGCGCTGGGATACGCCAAGGAGCACGACGCCTGCCTCAGGACGCTGCACGGGTTCTCGCAGGAGAACATCTCCCGGAGGCGCCAGGCCCTGCGCGACGGCCGGGGGCGCCACGCGGAGGCCGGCGCCGACGATCTGGGTCAGTGCCGGTCAGAGGCGATGGAAATGCAGTGATGTAGAGTTGATATAAGTTATTGATGCAGCTACAAACTTGAGAAAGCTTCAGGTTAAGAAATATCTTATTAAAAAAAAAAAAAAAAAAAAAAAAAACAGTTATGTACTAATCAAGATACTTCACTTCCAGTTACCCATTATTGAACTGGATTGATTGTCTGGGAGGTTGTAAAATGAATGAACTCAGCATAAACGATGATAATAAACGAGAGAGAGAGAGAGAGAGAGAGAGATAGATAGATAGATAGATAGATAGAGAGAGAGAGAGAGAGAGAGAGAGAGAGAGAGAGAGAGAGAGAGAGAGAAATAAACATTTCCAGTGCAGTAACTCACCGAGCTTTCCCCTCCAGGGAGGAAAACCCGCCTGGCGTTCCTGGACCTCCTGCTGGAGTACTCGGAGGACGGCGCCAAGCTCTCCGACGAGGACATCCGCGAGGAGGTGGACACCTTCATGTTCGAGGGCCACGACACCACCACCGCCGCCGTCAACTGGGCTCTCTACCTCCTCGGACACAACCCGGAGATACAGGTACAATACACGAACCAAAATTTACGTGCAATTGGCCATGAAGCAACGGTCGTACTGCGATGCCTCTCCTGTTAATACAGACCAAAGTCAGTGCAGGTTTAGGAGAGGATGATCAAGTAAACATGTATTAGATTCTCACCCTTTCCTTGTGGGTCTCTCCTCGCAGGATCGACTGCAAGAGGAACTGGACGGCATATTTGGAGACAGCGACCGTCCGATAACTATGTCTGATCTGCGGGAGATGAAGTACACAGAGAACTGCATCAAAGAGGCACTGAGAATCTACCCGTCGGTGCCAATCATTGGCAGGGAATTAAAAGAAGATATAACTGTTGGTATGTTGGCTGTGAAGGGGACAATTTTCAGTGTTATTGTTGCCGTTTTCTCATCATTAGCATTAACGTTAATATCATAAACAGTAGCAATAATAATAGCATCGTAACAATATGCGGTCTTACTACTGCCACGGTCATTATGAACATTTTTCGCTCCGGAGAAATATTCCAGCGTTTGAGTGATAATTCCCTTTCTGAAAATATATTTCCTGTACTAAAGTAGCCCGATATTTCCCATTTCGAGCAGTAAAGTACTAATTCCCATACTGAGGTAACACTTTCTGCATCCCAAAGCCTTAAACATTATCTTTCCAACCTCCTCCAGACAGTGAATTACTAATAAACCTCAAAGAAGGAATATTTCTTGCGACATTGCAATATTTGTCACTCTGAAGTATGTTTCCCACAGAAGCAACATCTCTTGCTCTGTATCACCACATCCCCGCACGGAGGTAACGCCCCCCCACCCCCCACCCAGGCAAGTACCACATCCCGGCCGGCGTGACAGCCATGATCTACGTGTACCGCCTCCACCGCGACCCCGAGCAGTTCCCGAACCCGGAGGTGTTCGACCCGGACCGCTTCCTGCCCGAGAACTGCAAGACGCGGCACCCGTACGCCTACGTCCCCTTCAGCGCCGGCCCCAGGAACTGCATCGGTGAGCGAGGGACCTGGGAGCGGGAAGGATAGGTCAGTGGTGGGATATATATATATATATATATATATATATATATATATATATATATATATATATATATATATAATATATATATATATATATGTATGTATGTATGTATGTATATGTATATATATACATATATATACATACATGTATTTGTGAGTCCATTGGATTCAGGACCACAGTATAATTCTACTTTTCTTCTCGATCACCTTTATCAGTATAAACCCTTGCTAATATACCATTGTTATATAACGATATGCCACGTTTTTTCATTTATGAAAAGAGTAAGAAAAATATATACTGTGTGCCACTACTAGAACTGAAGACCTCTCGATCACCATGATTTTTTCTCTTTGATATAGATTAATTTTCCATCGCCATCTATAATCCTGCTGTCGTCGTTTCACTTTCAAATTTCCATTTCGTTGTTCACTGTTGTTATAGTAACTGCCTGTCAAAAAGGATATTATGTTAATGAGTGTAATCTGCCTTGAACAAATAACGCAGTTTTACACATTTTTGAGTCACGATACCACTTATATTAAACCGACAGGAGAATTAAACAAATATAGGCAATTCTCAAAAAAA
Organism: Penaeus vannamei; assembly: GCF_003789085.1. Taxonomy (NCBI): domain Eukaryota; kingdom Metazoa; phylum Arthropoda; class Malacostraca; order Decapoda; family Penaeidae; genus Penaeus; species Penaeus vannamei. The sequence goes on along the minus strand of NW_020868434.1, from coordinate 163,239 downwards.
AGCAAGGCATGTGAGACGATGCAAGGTTGGTACACGTGGACGGACCTTGTGCCCATGAACGCTCAGAGAAGGATTACTATGCTTTTGATATTATCCTAACTTAACTAATGATTTCAGATTATCACAGAAATCTCATTCCACTTGTACTTCCAAATCAATCTGAAACATCGAGCTAGAATCATTTTCACTCTGTTCAAGTTCCTCGCCTTCCTTCCAGGCCAAAAGTTCGCCCTCATGGAAGAGAAGGTCATGATCAGCCACGTCCTGAGAAAGTTCCGCGTGGAGAGTGTCACTCCGAGGAATGACCTGGAACTTGTTGGCGAAATCATTCTCCGGCCCTTCGAGGGCATCAGGGTGAAGCTGGTCCCCCGGCGCGATGCTGAGACTGCTCCCGCGATGCTCAAGTCCAGGAGCGATTGCTGAGACTGCTACTTCTTCCACGCGACATCACACTCATTTTGCTATCGATAGCTCAAGATTGCGTATTTTCACGTGCACTGTGGCTCCTGTGTTTTTGGTCCAAAACGGTCTTCTGTGCAGTGTCAATTTTAGGCCCGTTCGGCTAATCTCTTTCAGTTCACACCATGGTTAAACAGAGTTGAAAACAGCCGAGTTTGAGTTGCGGCTCAGACACCCAGATCCACAGCCCTGTTAACTGTTCGAAGCTGCTGTCATTCAAGATTAGTAGTCTGTCTTTGCGCGCTGATAAATAAAGACCCCAAACCATCCTTTGTTTCTCTTGCTTCTTGGGTGCGCGATATCTGTGTCAGAAGATTACCCTTTCTACGGGAAACAATTTCCCTGAAATATTATTAAATGAATAAATTTAATCTGAGACTCACTACAAAATACTCCAAAGATCACAGAGTAGAAACTGAGTGATAAAAGTTCACCTAATTTCCGCATTTTTTAAACACAAACGAGACCTGCCGGGTTAATCGGAAAAATTTATCTCTTGTGGATGCATCTTGCATCCTTCATGGATGCACGTTACCATTTCATTTGGCATTTACTTCTTGATAAATGATATACCCAGTTATTCAGATAGTATTCAGGGAACCAGATTGTCATGCAGGAAAATATTTATCACAGCGATTAATCTCCCCAAATGGTCCCTAAATGCTGAACTCCTTAAACGTAATTCTTTCTCTTTTTCTCTCTTATTCTTGATCTTGAATTCATATCTCATTCATCCTAATCATCCTCACCATAATCTCACATCATGTCATCAATGATTAATCCATTTTCATTATTATCATCATTGATGATAATCGTTGCATACACTACGAACACACACACACACAAAGCACACATGCGTGCGCCCAAACACACAATACATACATGTACACAGACACATACACATACGCAAAAGCGCATAGACACAAACGCATAGACACATACACAACGCATACAGACACACATGCATACATACACTATATCATGCATATAAGCATATGTGAGCCATTAGCTTAGAGCCAGGCCACGGGGCTTCTACGTTGGGCCTCTGCGTTGCTTCTAAGATTCTCAGGTCCAGCTTGTCCTTCGGGTCACGACCGGAAACGAACGCCTTCGGAGCCGCAGCAAAAAGGCACGACTCGTCAGGACACAGAGAGAGAACACCTGCCGGCGTCACCGTGAGCAGCGCCCCCTCGGCCCTCGGACTGCCACGGGGCGTGACCCGCAGGGAGAGGTCGCCTCCGCTGTCACCGGGTCGACACGCCTCCGCTTGCTGGACTTCCCTGGAACTCCCTGAGCCAAAGGGGCGACGGAGGCTGTGTTCGCGATGGCACCCGTTTTCCTCGGTATCATGTGAAGATGGATTTGGCCTCCCAGAAGGGCGGCTGCTGGAGACAGCTTGCGATTAGGAAACGAGAGGGTTCAGATCTCCTGGAAATGCAATGTATACATTCATATGATTTATACTTAATTCAGTGTGTGATATTATTATTAAATGCTGAATCAGAAGTTGAGCTTTTCTTCTCCTGACATAGTGCAAGTTTAATGGTGTAAAAGTCAGTTCATATTTCATTTCAAATAAGGCTGAACTCTTTGAAATCAGAAGTTGCATAATATAACGAGCTATTTTTGTTAAAAAAAAAAAAAAGTTACCGCTAATATAACAGTATTTCAGATTTCGTGTTTCTTCTCCAATCTCTGTTCCATCAAATGAACACAGTAGGAGCCACTCATGAAGTAAAATTTTGATTAAAGTTACTTATAATATCCGAGGAGTTCATGGCAGTTTTAATTTGATTGTTTACCGGGAGAAATTATCTAAATCCCATTCAATCATCTGAGGTGCGATCATCACAGAAAACGACCAATCTAGTTGGGTTCCTGAAGCAAATAATTAACACACAATCTAGCTCTCTCTCTATCTTTCGCTCTCACTTTGTTCTCGTGATTTAAACTGTGATAGCTAAGTCAGGGGAATTGAATCTAAGGATCTAAGACCTTAGATTTGCCTATGACAATTTTGCCAATTTTGGTAATGAAAACTGTCAACTGTGTTACGACTCTGAATAGGGGCGATCCAGGAAGTTGTGAAAAGGGCGGGGGGGGGGGGGGGCGCAATAGGGGGTGTTACGAATCAAGATGCCGAAGATTTCGGCCCTCAGGCATTCAGTAATTGGATTTCTATGTGTACTAAAGAATTAGGTGCACTGTAAAGAGTCCTCGGTTCCAAGGGGTGTGGATTGAAGCTTGAGCCATAGGGACGAAAATCGTTCGAAATAAAACACTGGTCTGCCTCCATAAGGAGGGGGGGGGGACGCCGGCTATGCTGTGTATATATTCGTAGAATATATAGGCCTATTGAACAATGTAATTTTATGATAAACACACATCACAAAAAGACGAAATATGCTAATGAGAATGAAATTCCTCAAACACGCTCACTGTTCACAGGTACGAACATAAGTTCAGTGGAAAATTCATTTCCAGATTTTAAGAAAGTTTATTGATGCAATAAATCAATAAAATACTACATATTTCATATTCCCATATCTTGAAGCTCTCTGTCTATCAGTGCTTTCAGAGGTAACCAGGAAAGCATATAACACTGAATGCATATCGCTTATCGTATCCTGTGATGGAAAACAATCAACCAGCATCACATTTTCTGTGTTATTCAATCAAGTGAAAACAAAATGTGGCCTAAAGAGGTAGACATGAAAGTCTTCAATAGAAATAGATATTACAAGGTTCAACGCATTATATCACCACGCGCCAGTTCTGTGGTATGATTCCAATAAGACTTATTCCGTCACGCATACTTCGTTACAAGATTCGACTTCTAACACTATTTGTTAATTCTTTTATCATTTATAAAATAAGGAAAAACATCAGTGATTCTAGGCAATTTATAACTACTCATTTTACAGATTTGCAAATGTAGAGGATCTTCTGATCTTTATTTATATTTTGCTTCGATTTTTTAACCAAAATTTCAATTTCTTCTTTTTTTCTTGAGCTCAAAGTTTCAGATACTATGGCTTATTTCTTATTTTGGCGCTGTGTTTGTATGCAGAAGATCAATAAAGATATGCAATACAAAGGCTATCTAGTCACATCAAATAAACTGCAAACGACGTTGGTTCAGTTTGCTGAAAAAGTGAGGACAAATATGAAAACAAAAAGTATCTGCATATTTGTGTAGAGTACACAAACACAGACCTGTTATAGTTTCAGCTTTGTCACCGGTACTTTAGAGGATCTAAACAAAATCCGCGAAGAGAAATGCTAAATGGGAAAAAAATCTTACAAAATACAAAAAAAATAAAAAAGAAAAGTCTCACTCCTTTTTGCAAGCCAAATTCACCACTGAAGAGAGATATAATTCAAAGGGGGGGGGGGGTACCAAGCGAAACTCCTTCAAGGTCGAAAAATACAGCTAGCTTAAAATGCCAAAGTAAAATCCAGTTACCTTTTTCACCTTTTCCTTCATGTTTCGGGTCTGTNGTGTGTAATCGTCCTTTTATTTTTATCCTTTTTGCATCGGATTCCCTGACAACAGAAGCAATATGAAGAGAACAGACATCAGGGCTGAAAGGAAGGCAAAAACCAAGGTTCGTATTTGCAGAGACAAAGAGGAACTGAATTCACGAGAGAAGATAATAGGAAATGCTGTTTTGGAAGATGTAAGAATTCCGAAACGAATTGAATTTAAAATCGTTAATCTTGAACTTTTAAGAGCGAGCCTCTCTCTTTGCCGAGTCCGTCTTGTTCGTCTGTCTGTCGCCTCTCTCTCTCTCTTTTCCCTCATTCTTAGTCTCTCTGTCTCTCCTTTTTTATCTTTCCCTTTACCTTTCTCTTTTAAGGCTTCCTGTCTATATATTCACCCTATCCTACCATTCACTTTCTCTTCTTCTTGTTCTTGCTCAAAAACTTGCATACATTTTTTCCTTTTTTTGCCAACATACAAAGGCACCCATATTGACTTCCATTCAGAGGCGAACATACAAACATCTCTTCTCTCTCTCTCTCTCTCTCTCTCTCTCTCTCTCTCTCTCTCTCTCTCTCTCTCTCTCTCTCTCTCTCTCTCTCTCTCTCTCTCATCTACTATGTAAGTATAATAGTCTCTTTATGTTATCAATTTGTCTGAATTGTTTTTAATAATCTAAGTTATAATGAAGCTCACTGTATACAAATACAAAGATTAGCATCATTGGTTCAATGGAAGTGACATTTCTCATAAAGCTCATGTTAATATCATGTTAATATCTTTAATCTATCGAGAGAGATATTATATATATGAAGGAAGAAATATTTGTATGAACAGCATTTCCTGATTATTAATTGCTTATTTAAGTAAAATTTGAGTTGACTGCAACTTCACGTCTCGATGCTTCGTGTTCTTCAGGATATTCTTCCTGCATAAGTAATAACTTTAACCCTTTCTGAATTGTTGATCACGTCATTATTTGACAATGATATCTGGATTTTAAAGATTTATTAAAAGGCATAGCATTTTAGCGAGCCATGAACCAATTTGTGTTGATTTCATTACCTGAACAAAGGGAGTTATTCCAAGTGCACTGTACCAATAGTTATGACTGGATTCAGCTATTGTTTAATATTGCAATGTTACGCATAGTGATTTAATACATATTTTTCGGATAACCCTGTTGTTCATAGATATGGTGTGATTAATTACATTTTATCTTTCCCGTTTGACTAGAAGCTCTGCCCCTTATTCCAGCCACCTCTGTAAATTGATGTGGTGACTAATGTGCATATCTGTGACGATGTCTGTGTGTGTGTGTGTGTGCGCTCGTGACAAAGAGTCATGATCGAATATTCCAGTGTGAAGTTGATCAGGAAATGCAATCAGAGTAAATTGGTTATCATCACAGGGTTGCAATGCTTTTGTGCAGGTGGGATGGACAGTATGTTTGGTTGCTTTTCATGCAAAAATACACGCACTTATACTTACAGACACATATACATGTGTGTATATGTATATATATAATATTATATATATTATATGTATATATATATATATATATATATATATATATATATATATATATATATATATATATATATATATATATATATATATATATATATATATATATATATATATATATATATATATACATATATATTTATTTATTTCTTTTTTTACTAAAAAACAATGGTATTGTTTGGTATGCCCGGGGACCCATCATGTGTGTAAGGGTAATGTGGTCCACGGGGCGTGCAATTGTTCATTTCAGGAAAATTTTAACTCATTCAATATTGAACAAGATCGACACTAAGTCAGACGAATGAATTTGGGACTCGACCCGGGACTTAGTTTTAGACAAAACCTGGTCCTGTTAATTAGGACCGAGTCCTGAAGTTAGAGTTAAAACCTCCACAACTCGACCACCAAGCTATACCATCTTCCATCAACACTACTTGATAAATTCTCTCTCTCTCTCTCTCTCTCTCTCTCTCTCTCTCTCTCTCTCTCTCTCTCTCTCTCTCTCTCTCTCTCTCTCTCTTTAAATTTTAGTCGAATAACTCTCAGTACCATCGATCGCGGACATTTCAGATCAGCTTAAAATTATGTGATTGGCTGGAAACAGAAAAATATGAGAAATAATGGGAGAGAAAGCACGCAATTTGCCAATTTGTCTCATAAATCATAATGTATCTCTTTCTCTCTTTGTTTTCACTATCTTTGCAAGTATCTCTCTATCAGCCCATTGTTACATCTCACCCAACTCACTACCACTCACTATGTTGACAAGGAGCCATGCAGAAAAAAACGCAGGTTGACAAGGGGTCTGTCTGCACATTTACCAGTCTAGAGAGAGAGAGAGAGAGATCGGTCAGTGAGCGAGAAGAGAAAGATAACAGGAGGAACTGATGATGACTTCATTGGATCCAATACTCATGGTATAGGGTCAAGACCGCAGACAAGCAATGGGTTGGTGTTTTAGCTGAAAGGGGGTTTGCTGCTGGAGAAGGGAGTGAAAAATGAATCTTTTTTTCGTAAAAATTTTCCTGAACTGAACAATTGCATGCCCCGTGGACCACATTACCCTTACACACACGATGGCTCCCCGGGCAAGCCAAACAATATCATTGTTTCGGTAAAAAAGTAAATCCTATATATATATATATATATATATAGATATAGATAGATAGATAGATAGATAGATAGATAGATAGATACACACACACACACACACACACACACACACACACAGCCATATATATAATATATATAATATATATATATAATATATATATATATTTTATATATATTATTATTATATATTATAATATATATATATATATTATATATATATATATATATATATATATATATATATATATATAGATATATATATGTGTGATATATGTATGTATGTATATATGTATTATGTATGTATGTATGTATGTATGTAGATACATATATATATAGATGTGCGTGTGTGTGTGTGTGTGTGTGTCTATATATATATAGTATATATATATATATATATATATATATATATATATATATATATATATATATATATACTATGATATATTATATATGTATGTATTATATATATATATATATATATATATATATATATATATATATATATATATATATATATATGTATATATATATATATGTACGTTTCACGTTCTGCCCTACAATCTGATGAATCAGATCTGGTAATCAAGGACTTTCATTCTAATTTCAGTCCTATCGTTATCATAGCCATCCATGCCATTAAGTGAATAGTCATTACGTAGGTAACATCACCATTCAAGTTAATTTGATGGTGACGTCATATGCTCTTTTTAGCAACTCCGCAATAACATCATAACCATCATGGACATTTGCTCACGGTATAAATATAGTAGCAAAATATCCATATTGTTAATCAATTCAAATTATAAACATAAACATATTGTTAATTTCGTTTTTATCTTTTGTTTATTATGTATTTGCCAGCCGATATGCTTCTGATCTTCTGGCATTGCGTCTGTGTTAATCTATTTACTATTTTACCGCTTGTCTCTTTCTTTATATCTATTTTCATTAGAAATTTCGATGCATTTAGCACTGGAGCGAAGCCTTTGGAACCGCTCGTAGAGGTCTATTGGACTGGGATAAAAACTCAAGGCTTTGAAGGTCTGATGACGAGCCATAAACTCGCTAGACTAGATTGTATGGTATCTACACAGAGGGACCATTTTCCGATTCGCGAAAAGCTGTACAGATAAGATTTATTTTTTTTTATTTTTTTTTTTTCTGAGATATTTCAGTTCATTTTTTGTTCATTCAATTTACTCGGTCTTTATCATCTTATTACCAGAGAAACTACATTTATTCATCTTTTAAATGTTGCTTGTTACATGATTATATGGAAATTGGTTCCCAAGTTATAACAAATTTTAAAAAGTGATCCCCACAAAAAGTATTAAAATCTTAATTTTTGGAATATTAGGTTATTGCGCATAGCTGACCATTTTTATTTGTTTTCATACGTGTACACGTGATATGTTGGTGTACATCTGTACGGAAGTATATATACACATATGTAAACTTGTGCACACATGTTTATATACATGTGCACATTCGTGTTGTGGAAACGTATCTATGTACGCATGGAAACATGTGTACATGCTACTTTCACCACTGTTATTACTATTACCTACAGTAGTAATGGAAGCAGTGCCATCATTCATTATCCATATGCTTCCAACAACGACCGTTCTCGTAAATGTGTGTGTGTGTGCGTTTGTGTATATGTTTCTGTGTGTGTGTGTGTGTGTGTGTGTGTGTGTGTGTGTGTGTGTGTGTGTGTGTGTGTGTGTGTGTGTGTGTGTGTGTGTGTGTACCAGTACATATATATATATATATATATATATATATATTATATTATATATATATATATATACATACACACACACACATATATATAGTGTGTGTGTGTGCACGCGAGTGTGTTTATAAGTGTGAGTGTCTGCGCGTGTGTTAATGTCCATTAACGGGTCCCGGGCATTAATCACTCCCTGATGCAGCTGTCGTGTGCGCGCTGTCGAGATGGCTCGTCCACTCGTCAGCCCGTTACTAATGTTCTTCTGTTTGGGTTATATCTTTAATATCACTTTCCTTTTGCCTTTTCTTAATCTAGGATTTTTATTATCTTTATGGACGACTTGCTGAAAATAGTGATAATGGCTTGGTTAGTGTTTGTCATTATCGCTGGAACCTTCGTATCGTTGAATAGCCGATAATGCTACTGCCCATCAGTTACAATTTAAAAGTCATTTGTACAGTTTTCTCTCTATAGTAGGTCAAATAAGAAAAAAAAAACAATTTGCAGTTAGAATATATACGAATAAGGTTGATGATAATTACAACGAGGATGATGAATGATTATTATAATAGTTGCAATAGTAATGATGATATTGATAGTCATGAAAACAATGAAGAAAATGATGCGATGACAACAGTAGTGATAATGATAGCAGTAACAATAGCAATAGATATAATGACAATTATAATAATCATTATCATTTTTTTCATCATTATCATTATTATAATTTCTGTTATTATCGGAATCGTCGTCATCATCATCGTTATCATCATTATTGTTGCTACGAATATCATTATTATTACTATTATTATGATCATAACAAAAATAACAACAATAATGAGAGGTCGAGAGAGAGGAGGGGCATACACTGTATGAATGCCTGGCTACCCATTCCTGAGCATCCGTGATACCTGCAAATCTCCGTTTTACATAATGTCAGTGAATACCTCGTGGATGCTAGATGAAGACAGTGCAGTAAAGTGTGAAGGGAATCTAACATTGATTTTCCTATCCGACAGTGTGATCAACTACTAGACTGACAACATAGACAACATATCCATGTAGCACGGAGGCTATAATCCTCTTAATGATAACTATACGTAAGGTCTATTCATGTGAAAACTGGGTGATAAACAGAAATCGCCTTTACATCTAGCCGGAACCGCTGCGAACTAGCAATCCCCCTGACGACGATAGTGTGTTGAGGAGTTAAACTACTGCTATTGAATTAGCAGCAGACCTACCGCGCTGCTGTGGATAAGGTGTTCACTGCACTTGCCAACCGAATTTACGATCTCGAAAAAAATAATGATTAGATTATATTATTACAGGATTGGAATGGTACGGATAATGTACATGTCAAAGAGAAGAATAAAGAATATGAAGAACTTTGTTAATCGTCAGAAATTGCAAGATATTCAAGAATGCGTACCAAGTCAAATAATTAAATCAGGTACTTGGAAGATTATTCTCGCAGGAACAACCTTCGTCTCGATGGTGGAGGAGAGAGCCTGGGAAGCTGGGGAATTGACCCACGGCAGCTACTCTTGCAGGATAAACTCGACCTAGAATGCGTGCAGCTCCAGCAGACTCGCCGACGACCTCATCCGAAAAAAAAAAAAAAAAAAAAAAAAAAAAACATGCCGCGAAAGATTATTCCAAGATTCCTACGCTTTCAGGATCCAGACCAAGTCCTCCGAAATACCCACAAGCTTAAGAATACCACCATCAATGTGTACGAGTACCTGTGCTAATCCTCCGTCCACCAAAGGAAGGAACAGCCACCGCAACCAGAAGCTTTTTTTCACCCATACGAAAGCTCACCGTCTGCCATTGTCCCGAGAATCAGTCGCGCTTCAACCTATCATCCCGGCCTTGCGAGTCCCGTTGTAACAGCTGATGGAGATCGAGATAGCGACGTAGGTGGTGCTGCTGTGACGTCTTCCAGTAGTTGTGGACACCGAAGCAAATAGCACAGGGATAATCTCAGACCACCAAAGCCTAAAAGTGAATTTAGCAAAGGGCCATAAAATACGCTGGTTGTGCAATGATGATAATAATAATGATAACGGTAATGATAATGATAAGGAAAATAATGATAATAATAATAATGATTATAATATTGATGGTATTGATAATGATGATAGTAATGAAAAGGAGGAGAATAATGATAATAATAACAATAACAATAATTAATAATCATAATAAAAATCATTCTAATGATAATGAAAAATAATAAATTATACTACTACTACTTTTAATGATATTGTTGATGATACAAAAAATCATGAATATGAAAATAACTGAAACAATGACAGTAATAACAGCAATGATGATAGTAACAATGATTAAAATAACGTCATGAAATAAAAGTGATAAAGTTAGTCAAGATAATGATAACGATGGCAATGATAATAGTGATAGTGATAATAATAATAGTAATGGTGATAATGTTAATAATGATTGTAATAATAATGATAATGACAATTATCATGATAATAACATATTAGAAATAATAAGATAATAATAATAATAATGGTAATAATAATTGCAACAGTGAGAGTATGATACTGAAAATAGATATAACAATAATAATAACTATAATAATGATAATTGTGATAATGAAGGTAATAGTATTAATGATAATAACAATTATAGTTATGATAATGCTAAAGATAATAATGATGATGATAATGGTAATGCTATTAAAAGTAATAGCGATGATATAATAATAATAATAATAATGATAATAATAATAATAATAATACTAATAATAATATATATAATAATAACAATAACAATAATAATAATGACTGATAGTAATGATAATACAAATAGTAACAATGACTATGATAATTATGGTGATAATGGCAATGATAATGTTCAAAATAATAATGATAATATTAATAATGAAAATTATCATGATAATAATAGTAACAATGAATAATAAAAAATCAAATGATTTTCATGACAATAGTAATACTTATGATTATAATAATAACAATAATGATAATGAACTAATGATGAAGATTATAATAATAATAATAATAATAATAATAATAATAATAAGGATAATAATAATAATAATAATAATAATAATAATAATAATAATAATAATAATAATAATAATAATGATAATAATAGTAATAATAATAATAATAATAACACTGAAAATAAGGATGACAACAATAATCATTATTATGATTACTATTATTATTATTATCACCATTGTTATTGTACTAACAATGATGAATATGATAATTGCAATAATGATAATAATAACAGTTATAAAACCAAAACCAATAATTATGACATTATCAATGACAATAATAATAATAATAATAATGACGGTATTATTAACACTAATAACAATAACACTAATAATAACAACAATGATAATAATGACTATAACACTACCAACAACAACAATGATAACATCAATGCTAAAAAAGTTACAATAATTATTTTAACAAAAACAATGACAGCAATAATAAACAGATCGTATATGAACCCCATTAAGACCCATCAACGCAACGCACATCAAAGCGTGCACATCTCGACCAGCTGGACGCGCCTCTCCATTTTGCAATATTGCATTTCCTCGTCGAAAAAAAAAACTTTTGAATTAACTGACCAAATGCGTGCTGGGAGACCGCTGACGAGGAATGCTGAACCGTAATGTGGGCATGCATATGTATATGTATATATATATACGCTGATGTTGAAGGTAAAGTGAATTACAGTATGTTGAAAATGGACTTTTCCGTTTGTGAAGAGCTTTGGGCAGAAGGAGACAAAACGAGAGAAATTGATACATCCAGCGACAGGAATTATATCTTGATTTGTTTGAGTGTAGTGTGATTACAGCAGCAATAAATTCATCAAGTGCCTTTAGCAAAATTGTGATTTTTATTCTTTGCGTCTTTATCAATATTGTTGTCATCAGTAATACTGGTCTCAGTTTATATTGACAATTTCATTTTAATTCTTCTTGGCAGCGGTGATAATAGTACCATTACCACTATTATTATATCCTGGTTATCGTTATCATCATTCTCACTGATATTATCATTATAATCAGTGTTCTATTGTCGTTAACATCGTTGTTGTTACTACTGCTGCTACTACTATTGCTAATGGTACTACTACTACTACTAATGTTACATTTACTATTAATATCATTCTGATCGACATTATTGATATCTTTACTATTCCTACAGCTATTGTGTTTTCTTTATTTATTGTCTTTATTATGATGATCATTATTACCATCAGCAATACTGGCATTATCGTCATTATTATCATTATTATTATCACCATCAATATTATATTTTCATTATTATATAATCATTATCAATATCATCATCATTATTATTATATTATTATTATGATATTACCATTTTATGTCTATCATTGTTGTTATCATTTGTGTCGTTATGATCACCTTCCTCATCATTATCACTATCATCTAAGATAATCACTAACCTGATTATCTTGAGCTCCAATACTATTATCATCAGTTTTATGGTTTATCAGCCTTTCGCATGGTAGGGAATTCTACTTATCGTACACTGAGCCCTATGGTTTAGGTGTGCATATACGTGCATACATACCTATGCACACACACACACACACACACACACACACACACACACACACACACACACACACAACATAATATATATATACTATATATATATATATATATATATATATATATATATATATATATATATATATATATATATATATATATATATATATATATATATATATATATATATATATATATATATATATATATACATACATACATGCATATATATATATATATATATATATATATATATATATATATATATATATATATATATATATATATACATATATATATATATATATATATATATATATATATATATATATATATATATATATATATATATATATATATATATATATATATGCCTGGCGAGCAACTGTCACCTCAGAGAAATCTTTCGGCCTCTGACTAAGCAGAATTTCCAGAAGATTTATGGAAGAGGAAGAAGAAAGAGGACCTTCCTGTAACCGACGAAAGCAAGAAAAAGACCAACTTTTGAGAATGCTTTGCGAGGAACGTCGGCAGACCCTTCAACAACCTGAAAATTCACCTTAAAAAGTTTCGAAATATACAATCCCATACTATGGCATAATCAATATATATAATCAAAGTCCTATAGGATTCTACATGAAATAGACACAAATCTTTTAGAAAAACACAAAATTTATGGCCTCTCTAAGGATCCGCTAATGTAAACGGTTAATATCACATTCAAAACAGGTAAATTGGACTAATTGAAGGTAACGTCAACATGTCTGTAATCTAGAACGCTCTTAAACATGTGGCAGAAATTATGTTGATGCTCGGGACATCTCTGTAAGCATTGTGGCATCTTAAGCAGAGTGCCATCAACTATGCTTTTGAAATTTCATCAAGAAATACAACAGCGATTATGGCTTGTTAACATCACATGTGCAAAAATTATAGCATGGGAGATGAAGTTAGTTCGGCAAATGCAACGAACATATAATATTCACTATGTTAATTAGAAAAAAAAAAGTTATTGCCCGAAGAGGAATCTACTGTCACTCGAGGGCCTTTTGTCTAATCTCATATTGCCAATGTTTCCCTTGATGTTTCCACACGTTGGAGCTTGTGTCATATGACGAGGAAACAAAGCAGTACAGTATCTTGCTTTCGGAATGATTTCAACACAGGAAAGACGAAACCATTTCAGTATGAAAATTTCCCTGTGAGATAATAATTGTAATAATTATAATAATAATATTAACTAATGATAGTATGATACTAATAACAGATATAGCAATAATAATGATAACTGTTATGATGATTATGATAATGAAAGTAATGGTAATAGTGATAACGATGATACTACTACTACTACTACTGATACTACTGCTAGTAACAATAATAATGATTATTATTATGATTATTATTATTGTTGTTATTATTATTATCGTTGTTGTTGCTGTTAGTATCATCATTAATATTATCGTTCTTATTATTATTATAGTAATGATAATGATGATAATAATAATCACGATAATGCTGATGATCATGTTGATGATAAAAGTAACAATAAAAATAATGATTATAATCAAAATGACAATAATCAGAATGATAATAACAATAATAATAATAATAATCAAAATTATAATAATCATGACAACAATAATCGTATTTATGATAATGATAACAATAATATTGGTGAGAATAATAATAATTATGATAATAATAATAGCAAGCATAACAATAACAATCATGATAGAAATTACAATGACAGCAACAGTGATAACAATGATAATAATGATAATGATAATAATGATAATAATGATAATGATTATTATCATTGCTATTATTATTATTATCATAACCATAACAGTGATAATAATCATCATCATAGTAATGATAATAATAATGACAATGATAAAGATAATGATGGTAATAATGATAATAACAATGATGATGATAATGATAACAATGATTATAATAATAATAATGATGATGATAATGATAATAATGCTCATGCTCATGATAATGTTAACAATGATAATAATGATACTAATGGTGATAATGAT
>NW_020868434.1:73282-78282 GCF_003789085.1 Penaeus vannamei | reverse complement strand
TATATGGGTGGATTCTTCACGCACAGGGTGATATGAAGCATTGGTGTGGTAGTCTTAAGAAGTGTTAAGTGCTTGAATGCCTTCTCGCTTACAGCTGCCACCGCTGGCTCGCCTAGTGCGAAAAAGGGAACAGCTCTGCATAAGAAACTCCTGCCAGTTCATAGCCACATCTTCATCAGGACTTCTGCAGTGCCTCCTCGTGGCCACCTATGGGAAACTGGGCATCTTGCAGTCCCAGGCTAAACTCTGGGGGATCTCGGAGCTGCAGGAGGCCCCAGAGGTAGTTAGTCATGGCTCACCAGCGTGTGGACACGCCTTGACTCTGTACCAACTGCTCCTTAGTCCCCTGGGTAAAATGAAAGGCTCAGGGCAAGTGGACCTTGCCAGTCCTCCTCCCCTCAGACAAACCCTTTGGTAACGCAAAATATATATGGAAATGCTGGGGAGAGGGAACTGTCTTTCCCACCCAGTAAGTGAAGCGGGCTGTGGGTCCCACAGGGAGGGTGACTGCTGAGGCTCAAGTTGGAAATTGAGTTACTCGTCCCGCCTGCACTCTGGCAAACGCCACCCCATTGTGAGGTCCCACAGCCTGCCGCCCACTCTTATATGGGGCAACGTCTGCGGGGGAGGCGGAGGTGGTGTCTGCCCGGAGGAACTGCCCAAGGTTTAACCTCAGGAGGGTTGTTCGAGTGGGAGCTCGGAACATCCAGTCTTTACGGCAGGATGAGAGATTACCCCTATCGAAGGAAATGAAGTGGCTGGAAGTTGAGGTAGCTCCCCTCTCAGAGGTGAGGAGACCTGGCATCAGCACAATCATTATGTGTGGGTACACCTACTAGTCGGGCCGGGGCGATGGTAATTTCCAGGGAGTAGCCATAGCCATCTCAAGCCAACTTCAACTCTCGGTAGTATAGGTGTCTCTGGTTGAGCGTATTATGGCATTGAGACTGCAGCATGCTTTGTCTTAGAGTCTTATTGCTCTGTACGCTCCTACCATTTTATGTAAACTTGATGTGAAAGAGGCGTTCTATGCCAAACTCACATCTGTGGTAGATAAATGTCCCCGGCGAGACATTCGTGTTGTGCTGGTGACTTCAATGCGGTATCCGGCTGTGATCAAGTTGGCTACGATATGGCTGTCGGTCTCCATGGCTCGGTAGCTGATCTCAGTAGCGAAACGGCCTCCTTCTCCAGGACTTTGTTAGGTCCCAGAGAATAAGGATTTCTGGCTCCTGGTATCAGCACTCCAATCTGCATCAAAACTTGGTACAGCAATATGGGTATTGTGGCCAAGGAGATTGACCACATCCTTGTTAGCACTTGGTTGAGGATCCTTCAGAACTGCAGGGTTTACAGGAGTGCCTAGTTCTGTCCATAGATTGGTTGTGGCGACACTGCGGGTCTACTTCAAGTCCCCTGTCTTTCCAGTGGTTACTCTGGGGTGTTTCACAAGTACAGATTGGGGGAAGAGGAGCATGTACTTTACGTTTGCCACAGCAATCTCTGATTGGTTAACAGTGCTTGAAAACCAGACAGACCCTGTAGTCCTGTGGGCTTCATTTAAGTGAGAAACACTCAATGCAGCCCAGGAGTCCATTGGTGAATGTCATATGGCTTGTCTGAACAGCAAGCGGGATTTGCGCTGTTCCTTGGTGCATAGGGATAGGGTAAAGAACAGTTCATCAGGAATCTTTCCAGTTCTTTCAAAAGTGTCATTTCATAGTAAATGACCTTTGTCCTGCATACCAAGTCCTGAGAGAACTGAACTCCAATCCCTCCTCACAGATGTCTGCGGTACGCTCAGTGGATGGATGGATCATATCAGATTTTGAGTAATTGCATCAGGTAGACCCCCCAACAGTTAGTCTAGATGCAAGGGATGTCGCAATCCCTGTGCCTGACCCACCCATCAGTGAAGATTCTCCTACTGACTAAGGTTAGGGAGGCAGTCTCTAAGTTGAAGGGTGGGAAAGCTGCAGGCATTAGCAATATCCCTGTTGAACTGCTAAAGGCTGAGCCTATAGCATGGGGTTTGCATGCTGTCCTGACTCGCAGTCTTGTTCCATTCCCCCTGACCTGTTGAGGGGTATGGTCATCCCTCTCTGGAAGGGGAAAGGAGATTGTTGGGACTGGAGCAACTACCGTCACATTGCTCAGTATACATTTTCTCCCACATTCTTCTGAAACGGATCCACAACCATCTGCTAAGGCACCAAAGACCGGGGCACTCTGGATTCACTCCTGGCAAGTCAAAAATAGACGGTATCGTAGCGCTTCGAGTCATTGTAGAACATCGTCTTGAGTTCGGCCTCAAGAAGGCGTTTGATTTAGTGTATTGTGAATCGTTACGGGAGATCCCGAGACAGGAATTCCGACACAGATTATTGGATTAATAGCAAGCCTGGTACTGAAAGTGCTGTAAAGTGTGGGGGGGCCACACTTTACAGCTCCTGTTAACCCTTGAGTGAGGCAAGGCTGTGTCCTTGCACCAATACTTTTCAACATTTGCATGGACTGGATAATGGGCAGAGCTACTTTCCAAAGTCAGTGTGGAGCAACACTGGGCAATATCAAGGTCACAGACCTTGACTTTCTAGACGATGTTGCAATTCTATCTGAGTCTCTGGAACCTCTTGATGTATTTAGCAATGAGGCGAAGCCCTTGGGATTGCAGGTCTCTGGGACTAAGAGCAAGATCCAGGATTTTGGGGGCCTGCTAGAAGAAACTTCAGTCGATACGTGCTTGCAGCGAGCTTTACATACCTTGGTAGTGCAGTTAATGTCTCTGGGCTGTCAGACCAGGAAGTCAGTAGATGGATTGGTCTGGCAGCAGGAGCCATGAACTCTGTCAACAAGATTATTTGAAGGTGCCGGTACCTATGCAGAAGAACTGTTATGTCTTTAAGGCCTTGATACTGCCAGTTTTGCTCTATGGAAGCAAAAACTGGTTGCTATCTAGTGCCTTGGCGTAACATTTCGATACCTTTTGTAACAGGTCCCTACACCGGATCATGGGGCATAGTTGGCAGAACCATGTGTCCAACCAACGTCTGGCATGAAATTTGTTACTTGCATAATCCTTGACTGCCAACTCGGACTATATGGGCACCTAGCTCGTTTCCCTGTGGATGACCCTGCCCATCAGGTTGTCTTTTTACGAGACCACCTCGAATGAAGGAGGCCTATGGGAAGATATATGAAGTCATGGCTTGGGCAGCTCAACCAGACCAGTCGTGAAGAACTAGATATGGGCCGAGATCCTGCCTGGCGACTCGCCGTGAGGGACCCTTGTCGCTGGAAACGAAGGGTGAATGCACCCCCGTTGGCGTCAGCCCCTTCGATGATGATGATATATATATATATATATATGTGTGTGTGTGTACATATATCTACACATGTATATTACATAAATAGAAACTCAGTAACCTGTACACACGATTATAATAATAACTGCTACAACAGAATCGAAATAAAACATGATGTTTTAGACATGTCAAGAATTCCTTATTAGATGTTGATTGAGCAAGTTGCTACAGAGTGATTTATTTGATTATCTGTGCTCATAAATAAGATGATGAAAGAGCCGTAGTAACGCTTGCAGGCGAGATTTCTTAAAATTGAGAACAAACAGTTGATCAAGAAGTAGAGAAAACTGGGCAGAACTCATATCCAACAGTACTGACACGGACGGTGCTGCAGTGAACATCATCAGGTGTATAACAGGACAGCCATAGGAAATAAGGAGGAGTACAACAGAATATCACCGAGGATGTATCGGACATCGACAGTGACTGGACATCAGTAGGCAGGAAGAGGACAGATAATACGGTTATTAATATATAATACATTTAACGACATCTCGTAGCATAAACAACTAAACATAATAACAAAATAGTCAAAATCAAATGAATATTAAAAAACAAATTGCAAAGATTAGCAAAACCGTAACAATGGATAATGTAAATATCAATAAAATCAGTGACTAAATCAATAACGTATGCAGTATATAAGATCAATGTGAAAAAATAAGACAGACCGAATGAAGTATACTACATTTTTCGACTTCGCCTAAAACTTTATACAGAATTATCATGTGATTATATCATTTGTCACATAGTATTTTATCTCTGAACCCTCAAGCAAAAGTATTCTGTTATTGTCACTAAATTGCCATGCAATATATATAGTCATGACACCACTGAGGCTTTTGAAAAGAGAGGCATGGCAGGCACTCAAGATCAAAAGAGCAGGGCTAAACTTGTCACTTACATGTCAGTCAATAACAACTTCTAACATACTACCTTAACTCTTGCAATGCAGGGAGATGGCTAAAGTGAACTAGTGATCAATTTCTCTGTTAATATTCTTTAGCTTAGATGTAAAAGGATTTCATTACACTGTTAGATGAACTGTCCATTTCACATACCTGGTCAAAATATCAGACAGAAAAAAAACAGAAACAATGCTAACATGGATAGCGGTCAGACAAATAATACAAAGTGTACTTTTGTTGATGTCTAAACACCGGTAATGAGACAAGAAAAGAAATGGCATGGTTGAATCACTTTTGAGCTTGATTGCAATTATAAGGGATGCATTATAAGCTGTCTGTTACTATCACCTCAGAGCAAAGTATCAAATCTCCGTAGGGTATTTGATCCCACCGCGTCCACCAGATATAATATGGCTGGCTTGAGACGAACACAGATGTTGTTTTAGTTTTTATTGGTAAATGAACAGTATGAAGAGTTGAGTAGCTTATTATCGAATAGATCCTGATGGTGTGAATCTATTGAATTTTCCTTAGGTTCAAAGTTTCATCAAAATCGGCAAGAAAAATCGAAAATTCAAAAAAAAAAATGGACTCAGGTGCCGTTTTCTCAACTTTTACTCTGTTATTTTTTTCTTTCTTGCTTGCTTTTCTTTTCTTTTTTTCTACCTGTCCATTTCTATCCTCGCATCTTTTTCTGTTGTTGTTTTTCTTTCTCTGTCTCTCTCTA
>NW_020868434.1:60782-65782 GCF_003789085.1 Penaeus vannamei | reverse complement strand
TTTTTTTTAGCACACACATCCTTATATCATTTATCAGACCAACCGCAGGCACAACGGTAAAGGCAAATGCAAACTATGCAAACACGCCATATATATGTGTGTGTGTGTGTGTGTGTGTGTGTTGTGTGTGTGTGTGTGTGTGTGTGTGTGTATGTGTGTGTGTGTGTGTGTCCATAAATACACATAAGCGGCAAATGAACAGGCCGCCTCATCTCTGTGTGCATGGGAGGGAAACCATGCATTCGTTAACGTTCCTTCCTTTGTCAGCCATTATTAAGGTAAGAGAACCGCGTACGTGTTTGTGTGTGAAAATTGCATATACACACAGAATATGTATATACTATATATATATATATATATACTATATATATAATATATATATATATATAATATATATATATATATATATTATATATTAGTATATTATATAATATATATATATATATATATATATATATATATATATGGAAGTGTTACATAGTTTGCATTTGCTCTTTTTTCAGCTTTTTCCCGTTGGTGCTTGTGGTTTAATTTCGCGTTCGTCAATGGCAATCAAAGTAGTGTGTGATAAACGATATATGAATGCCAGAGTGCAAAAAAAACAACTGACTCACCAAATGGAAAAATTGTTACGTAATCAACGCGCGAAAATGTATATATATAGTAATACATATAATATATATATAATAATATCATAATATATATACATATATATATATAAGATATATAAGTATTGTATAGAAATATATATATATTAGTGTAAATTAAGTATACTTGTGTGTGTATATGGTGCGTTGTGATGCGTATACCGTATTTATCCGTATCAAGTCGAACAAAACAATTTGTTAATTTCCTTTAGTTTGTCGTTTATACACCAACAATTGAGCGTTACCAATCAGATTATCTTGTACTGATCAAATCCCTGTACAAATGAATGACTAAATGAAAAGCATATTGATAAGGCGGGGATAATTACAGCAATTAGTGAAGAGTAAATATCCATGTACAGCACTTCCTTCGAGTCGGCTTCACTGCAGTTCCGGGCAGTTTTTTATCGTTCTTCCTTTCATACGTGTGATTATCATAATTTTGTGGCCATACCTATATAAAGAAGTCAGCCTAAACACAACGGCCGAGAGAGAGAGAAGTTGTGTGTCCATACTTTCTTGCTAGATATGGATATATATGTGTGAGTATGTATACACTGTTTTATTGTCGGATTACCGTTGGATTTCATGTATGTTTTTCAGGGAGGGAGGGACTCGGAGGGCCCCGGAATGAGCGTAACAAAGGGTAAAACACACTATCTGAGCCCTGTGGTAAGCATAATTACGAAGAATTTCATGGGAAGGTTGTTTTTCTGTCGCTTTCACAGTACCCTTTTCTTCAAAACACTGTTATAGATACATGTTACTCATTGTTCATTGCTTTCTCTCTCTCCTCTTCTCTCTCTTCTTCTCTCTCTCTCGTCTCTTCTCTCTCTCTCGTCTGCTCTCCTCTCTTCCTCTCTTCTTCTCCTTCTCTCTCTCGGTTCTCTCTCTCTCTCGAATCGCTCTCCTCTGCATCCGTTCCACCTCTCTCGCCGTAACGTCTACCCTCTCTCCCTGAGAGAGTCTCTCACTACCTCTCCTCTCTCTCCTCTAAGTCCCTCTCTCTGACCTCCTCACGCTTCCGAAGAGCCGCGATGCACGATCCTACGTACGTCTCGGTCCAGAGTCGATGTCTCTTCTTTTCTTCCTCTCTCTTCTCTCCTCTGGCCTCTCCTCTCCTCTCTCGTACTCTTCCTCTCTCTCTCTCTTTCTCTCTCTCTCTCTCTCTACTCTTCTGCTCTGTCTATTCTCTCCATGCTGCTGGTCTTCTCTCTCTAACACTCTCTCTCTCCTCTCTCGGTCTCTCATCCTCCTCTCTCTCTCTCTGGCTTTTACGTCTCCTCTCTCTCTCTGCTACTTCTCTCTCTCTCGGAATGTCTGATCTTCATCTTCTCTCTCTCTCTGTCATTCCTCTCTCTCCTCTCTCTGATGTCGTTTCATCTCTCTGCTCTCTCTTTCTCTCTGCATCTCTGCATCCCTACACTACTCACACTCCCACCCCCCCCCTCTCTCTCTACAACCAATCACAGTGCTCTATCTCTCTACTCTAAACTCATCTGCTACAGTCAATCTAAACATACACTACTCTCTCGTCTCTCTCTCAATCTCTCTCTCCTGCTCCTAGCCATACTCCTACTACTCATCGCCAAAACTCGAAAATACTCTCTAACTTTCATCCCTCTCTAGTAGTCTTATCTACTGTCTATTTCGTTCATCTCTATTACTAAACGATTGTCTTATTGACTCCTTAAGGACATCAGCTACTACTGCTCTCCATCAATCTACTACTCATCTCTTCACTCTTTCTCTCTCTCTCCTCTCTCTCTTCTCTCTCTCTCTCCTCTCTCTCTTCTCTCTCATTCTCTCTGTATCTTTCTCTCTCTCTCATCATCTACTCATAGGTACTTTCTCTTCATACCTCATCATACTCTCTCTCTTAGCTCTCTCATCTACTCCTCTCTATTCTCTCTACTGTCGTCTATTCTACTCTCTCTACTCTCTCTCTGTACTCCTACTCTCTTCTACTAGTTCTATCTCTCTCTACTGCAGATGACTTCATAACTACTCATACTGCTCCAATTTACGATCATGACTCAGTCATACTCTCTCTCTCTCTCTCTCTTCATCTCCTTCTCTCTCATTCTCTCTCCTCTCTCTCGTCATTTCTTCTCTCTATCTCCTCTGTCTTCTACTCTCTCTACTCTCTTCCTGTCTTTCTAACTCTCTCCTCCTCCTACTCTCTCTCTCTCTTCTCTGCTACCACCTCCTACCTCTCCTCTCTCCATCTCCTCTGCCTCATCCTCTCGCTCATCCTCATCTTCTGCTCTTCCTTCATCTCCATCTCTCTCTCTCTCTTTCTCTCTCCTTACCACCTCAATTCTCTTTCTCTCTTTCTCACTCCTCTCCCTCTCTTACAATCTCTACCTACTCTATACCACTAATATCACAACTACTATAATACTACTACACATATCGTATAACTTACAAAATAGCCTTACCATATATATTATTACATATCTAACTATATCGTATAGTAATTGCTATGTATGATACTAATGTATATCATACTTATGCACTAACTAAACACTATTACATTACACGTATTAGCTACTATATTCTATAACTAATACATATATCATACTATAAACTATATCAGTATACAATATACTCTATAATCATCGTGTGTGTGTGTAGTGTGTGTGTGTGTGTGTGTGTGATGTGATTGGCCAATCACATATTCTATGATACACAAATACTATATATATATATATCAATCATATAATTCTTGATATACCACACACACCATATACTAACGCTAGATATAATATACATACTATAACATACATATATTACACACCTACACATAATATGACATCTTACACTACACATACATATATTAAATACACTATAATATAATAACATCAATAACATACACTATTATAACACTTAAACATAACACACACATATTTAATATATATATACTTTATTTATGTGTGTGTGCTAGTTGACATGTGTCTCATGTGTGTGTGTGTTGTGTGTGTGTGTGTGATTGTGATGTGTGTGTGTGTGTGTGGTTGTGTATGTGCGTGTGTGTGTGGCGCTGATTATATATATTGACTTATGTGTTAGTATGTTTATAATATATATTATTATATTATATATTAAGTATTATATTAATATATATCTATTATATATTATTAATATATTATAGTAATTATATAATTATTAATACTTATATATAAACATGTTGTATATATCTATATATTTATAGTAATTCCTATGATATCAAATATATGTATATATATATACTTCGACACACACATCACACACATAACACTACAACTACACACAACACACACACACTAACACACACTCACACCATATATATTATATATATATATATTACTATATAATATATATATATTAGTAATATAATATACTTATTTATATATATGTGTGTAGTTGTGGTGTGTGTATGTATTGTGTGTCTGCGCTACCGAAATGATGTATGGCGCCTATATATATGCCAATCAGAATCGAAGTATTGTTATAGTCAATAGGCGTGCTTATGAGGTTTCCAAGATGTCTTGACTTCCTTGTTTGTACTCTGAATGAATGGATGTGCGGTACTTCTCAGACCGAAGGGTGTGGTCCTTGGCTCCTCGCAGTGGAAGTCTGGCGGTCGTCTCCTACAATGGTCTAATTTATCTCTATAAAGTCATAGTAGTGTTATGCATTGGCAAACGTGTTACAGCACACGTCGGTTCTTGCGGTAAAACTCGACATACTCAACATCTGGTAAACTATGATATATGTATGATCTGAATGTATACTATATTGGTGCCAACTATAGCGTATGGTGTACACTTTGTCGTTGTAGTTGTGATATGTGTGTATGTCGATACATCACACACGCCGCACACGAGTAGACATCAGCACTCAGCGACACTACACGACGCATCACACACACACACACACACACACACACACACACACACACACACACACACACACACACACACACACACACACACACACACATTACACACACCACACGTGCACACACTCCACACACACACACACACACACACACACACACACACAGCACACAACATATATATTATATATATATATATATATATAGTATCTACGTAGTAGTGATATAGGTATACTATATATATATACAAATTTACATATAACCTATACTATATATTATTAGTATGTGAGGGTATATATTATGGGCTCGAGGATGGATAGAGACAAAACGGAAGAGAAAAATGATCCAAAGAATAGAGAAGGAAAAATATTTAATTATATGAAGTAGTTAGAGGAAGCAAGGATAAAGAGAATATATATACTAAAAGAATAGATATAAGAGAGAAGGGTGTGGGGTGTGTAGGTTGTCGTGTG
>NW_020868434.1:50782-55782 GCF_003789085.1 Penaeus vannamei | reverse complement strand
TTAATTCTTATATGTAATAATTGTTTAATATATTAATTTAACTAACAATAATATCTATAATAATTAAAGTAATTATGATAATTATAGTTAAAATACACTAATATATAAATGAATACACAATAATACATATGTATATGTTTATATTAATTATAATATAATATATTAGTTATAAATATAGAAAATACATATATATACATATAATATATTAAATATATAATATTATAATATATTGCATATATAATGCATATAATAATACATATATATTTATATATATATAATATATATACATATATTATGGTTAAGTATAATAAATAATAATAGCATAACATATATATATAATATAATGAATGAATATATATAGCATAAATATATTATTATTAATAAATATATATATATATCATATAGTCATATTATATATATATATGCATCATATATATATATTAAGTATTATATAATATAAAAATATATGTATATATATATTTGCAAAGTACTATGTATTATATATGAATATATTTATATATAGTATATAATATAATTATATATATAAAAACATGCAAATAATTAAATATATTAATATATATACATATTGTATATGCATATATATATATTATATAACATATATGTATGTATTGACATTATATTATATATGTCAAATATATAATATTATATATAATAATATAATAAAAATATATATATAATGCATATAGATAATTATAATATTAATAATATATAGTATATATAAGTATATATTATATATTAATTAATATATATATATAATATGCATATAATTAGCAGATTATTTAAATATATATATATAAATATACATTAATTTATATATTTAATATATTAATACTATATATGTTATTATATCATATATTAGATATCCATCTTAATATATGCAGACTTATATTAATATGTATTATATAATATATGCAATTATTAATATATAATTATAATTAAATCAAATTAAATATATATATTAATAATATATATATGTGTGTGTGTGTGTTAGTACTGTTGTGTGATGTGTGTGTGTTGTGTAGTGTTAGTTTGACTATATATCAGCATATGGTGTGTGTGTGTATTATATGTATATGATTGCGCGATGTAGCTGTGGTGTATTCGTGCGTGTGCCTGCTCGTGGCGTGTGCTCCTGTGTTGCCTCCCTCTTGCTGCTCTCTTCTCTCTCTTCTCTCTTCTCTCTCTCTCCTCTTCCTCTCTCTCTACTCCTCTCTCTCTTCTATATTATAATAATGTATAATATAATTATATAATGACAATATTGTGACTGTGTTCAAACGACATGTGTGTGTGTGTGGTTGCGCCAGTGCGATAGTGCTGTATACGTGTGCGTATGTGTAGGTGAAACTGATGTGGTGGTAGTGGTAACATATAGATAAAGTCTGTGTGTGTGTATAATGATGTTGTGACTGTTGTATGTATTGATTTATAGTGTATAATGATGATGTGGACTTAGTATGTATGTATATAATAGTATATTATAATTAATAAGGTATGTAGTAATAGATAGATATGGGAACAACTAACGTACTGTGGATTATAACAATATATATATATATTCATACTATAATAATATATTACATTAAGGATGATAATAATGAATGTTATAACTATACTAATATACATTATATATTAATATATACTTTTATGACGCCAACAGTAGTAAGTTATACTTATCTCGTTATATAGATTGAGATGCAAATATATTGCTAACTTGCTCACGTGTAGTATTATGTGTGGGTATCGCGGTGGATCGTGAGTGAGAAAAAGTGAAATAAATTAAATATAGTAATTATGACGGAAAGTAAGTATAATAAAGGATATGAAGAAAATATATTGATTTATAAAAGTGTACTGGAGGTGAGGATGAAATAAACTGTAGATAATACACCGGATGTGCAAGTGGATCATAAATAATCGAGTGATAAAATATTAATTCGCATACAGAGAGGGTTCAACACAACAGCAAAGCACACAAACAAATATCAACACACGACAACGACACACACAGGAACACAACAAACACACACACATAACATACACCGACACAACAAAAGCAACAAGCTAGCGAGACAACACAAGCATACCAACACAGGTGAGTAGAATAGTATAAGTAGGTACAATTAAATAAAATAGAAGAAAAAAAAGCAAAACAGAAGAAAAAAAAGTAAAAACTAAATAGGTATAATAATATACTAATGTGTGTGTGTGTGTCTGATGTATGTGTGTGTGTTGTGTGTGTGTGTTATGATGAGAGAGAAGAGAGAGAGAGAGTTAAAGGGCGATGAGAGTAAGGGGTAGAGGCTAAATAGCGGCGATTAGAGAAAGACCTGCATTAGTAGCCACCCAATAATCATTTAGTGAGCACAGGGCTTGCGCGTGCTGATTTTAGCTTAAAAGCAGCGCCTAGGCTTCAGACTAGGGGTAGGAATAGCATTTAGCCTAAAGTCTTCGTCCCTATCTGTTTGAAATGTTGAAATTTATTCCATTACTCACGCTGCCTACTCATTCAGAAATGAGTGGATAATGTAACTCTTGAACAGCGCGGTAGACGATACGAGAGGAATATGGTGACTAAGAACAGTATGGCGAATTTTGGCCCTGACATTAGATGGAATACGAGGCAGCCCGCAAGTCCGAAGGAGCCAACGTTGGAGAGCAGTGGACTGAGGGGGTAATTGACTGTAGCACTGGCGGGTGTGCTCGAGTACCATACAGTAACAGATCTGGTGAAACGTCCACATAAGCACCTTTCACATTTAATCTCTCAATTTTTTATTTAACCAGAATGAACTGTTCAAGGTGTAACTGAGCGCAGAATCATACAGCGGTAGTCCGACAACATAAAACTTTATAAGAAGACGAGATCATGAGAGTCTAAAAAAAGAAGAAAAAGGAAGAAAGAGAAAAAAGAGGAGAATAAGAGAAATAAAGGAATAAACAACTAATTCTGAATGGAATCAGTTACTACTATAGTAGATCAACGGAACCTAAGTGTCTCTACAACCACTACATTCGCCCACTCACTTTTCTCCCCCCTCTCCTTTCGCCGGTCGTTCATTATGTTTCTCCCCGATTATGAGGCGGGTTGTTCGTGTTGCCTGTGTCTGTGGTTTTGTTCCGCAGGTATCTTCTAGTAGGTACGCAGGGGGGAGACGAATTGGAACTTCGAGATAACATTGGTTGTTAATAAAAACACGCGTCATGCCCCCTAGCTGTAGACACTCTACTACAACCAGCCGTGTGAGGCGTTGTCCCTTGTGCGCTGCGCGTGAACCGGAACTGCCGCGATTTCTGAATGATTATCTGCGTGTATATAGATTTTATGACACACGAGGGTCGATTATATGGCTTCCTATTGCATACACGAAGATGATTAGTCGATTCTGTGGGCGCTATTTTAAAAGGAAAATCTCGATGCCTGTGATACTCGTAAAGTGCGTTGGAATTCGGCATAGTGTCATTTATTTAAAGATTTCAGATTAGCATTAATTAACATCAGACCTATATGAATTCATTAATAAGTAGAGATGGACAACTTAAACGGGTATAGAAATATAGATCAATAATTTCAGCATATATGCA
Organism: Penaeus vannamei; assembly: GCF_003789085.1. Taxonomy (NCBI): domain Eukaryota; kingdom Metazoa; phylum Arthropoda; class Malacostraca; order Decapoda; family Penaeidae; genus Penaeus; species Penaeus vannamei. The sequence goes on along the minus strand of NW_020868434.1, from coordinate 52,176 downwards.
TCACTATTATCAGATCAAAAATAAGCGCAATATAGATATACATACCGCGTAATAAACATATATTACTATAGACACGTACATATTCACACAACTCAAAAAATATAATAATAAACAAGTACTTAAGAACGCAATAAGAATGATATATATATATATAAGTGACATAAATAATATTGTGAATTCTTTTTATAATAGGTACGATATGTATAAATTTTGGCTCTTCGCCTCGAGATGTAAAGCCCACGTATATCACGCAGGTAACGGGGTAATATATTATAATTATATAATAAGAAAAGGATACTCGTTCAGTATTGATAATAAATTGAGAAGTTTGATCGTATTTACTACTACTACCGTAGTAGCTGTTTTGGTAGGATACTCTCGTGTACGTACTTACCTAGGTGCTGGAGATTAATGGCTCGTTCGCCTGGGCTTGGGAAACTTGCATTGAATTTATTTTTATCTGCTGATATATATATATGTATACTATTATTAATATATAGTATATATATAATATATATATATAGTATGCTGCTGCGGTCCGCTGTGTGTTGTGTTGTGTTGTGTGTGTGTGTGTGTGTGTGTGTGTGTCTGTGTGTGTGGTGTGTGTGTGTGTGTGTGTGTGTGTGTGTGTGTGGTGTGTGTGTGTGGTGTGTGTGTGTGTGTGTGTGCAGTTCTTCACGCGGATTCTCAAAACTAGAATAATATCGAGAAACAGTGTTCTTCTCTGTATGATTCATAAATCCTGGTAAAAACATCACACAGTTATGATCCACTTTTGCTTGACACTGAGTTAATTTGTTTCCTGTGGTTTGACAAATTACCTGCAAAGCTGAGGGAGGCGTCATCAGTTAGGTCCCGTCTTGTGCTGCACCCATATGTCGGGAGAGCGCCCACGCCCATCCCAGGCTGTTCACGTATTTATTTATGCAAATAAAGTCTTGAACATCTATTTGATTTTCAGTGTGTTATTACAAGACTAATGAACAGTAGCATTGTTTGACATAGGGAGTCTTTGTTCATTAATTTCTTATTCATACTCTACTGTTTATCCATTTATGTTTTTAACCCCATCACGGCATATGGACCCACACAGCAAGTGAAACGCCTCTCAGATAAAATAAGATGCAATTAAACACAGGAAACCGCGTGTAGTCTCCTTACCGTTATCTCTAATGTGACGCCACGACGTTCCTAGCGGCTTCAAGATCGCAACCCAGAAACACGACTAAAGATCATCCTCAAAAAGGCGCGCTTGCAACTAGCATTTTTGGTTAAGGTTTTAGGACGAATTCCAGATGGCAGATTTTTTTTTTCTTTTTTTCTTTTAGGAGAGCGACTTCAAAATCATACAGTCCATGTGGTAATGTTTGATATGAGTTCGTTAAATGGTGAAA
>NW_020868434.1:28282-38282 GCF_003789085.1 Penaeus vannamei | reverse complement strand
TTTCTTAAAAGAGGATCCTCTAAGAAGTTTCATATTTCATCTTTTATAATTTGCCTTGTAAAGTATGTCTTTACAAAGTCACCAAAATGAATTTTGGGTAAAATGTATTTTGCAATCAGGACTAAGTTAAGTTTTTCTGATATGAACATCTTTATACACATGATACTCAATACAAAACTGTGAAAATAAAATATGTCAATTTTAGAGACTGCCTCTCTGCCACTAGAAACTTCATATGAAGTGGAACTACATTTACTCTTTAATGAAAGTTCCATATTTCCATACTGTTCAACAACATTTGTTGCTAAATTTATATTTATCTGTTTTCCGTTAAGTAGATGTGAATAGACATAAATAAAGAAATCTTAATGATATTTTGCAGCCTTAGAAGACTCAATAGTGATTCTGGAGGAGGTGGAGGGAACGAGACCTTTGGCTGGTGGAACAGGCATTGAACTCGAGGTGTTGTATGATGGCCAAGCAGAAGAAGTGCAGCATGTGGTAAGTCTTTGTGCATTTTGAGTAGTTTAGCTTTTACCTTTGTGAGAATATTTTGAATATGAAAAATGCAAAATTTGTTCTTGAGAAGGAAAAGTAACTTTTTTATTATCATTTTTAGTATTATGTGTAATTTTCCAGTGTATCTTGCTGAGCATTTAACTCATTTCACCCCCCATTGATCTTTATCTGACTCAGTTATTAGGCCTACCAGACATCATCCGTTTTTCTGACTCCTTGAATCTTCAGTGAAAAAAAAATCTTTATGATGTTGTAATTGTAATTAATGTAATCTTTTTTTTTATTTTAGTGATGTCAAAAAAAGTAACAGTAGTAGTAAAATTAAAGCATTTTTCCAAATATTCAAGAAATAGGGTAAATAGCTTAGGTCAAGTAGACCTAGCAATTGATTCCATGGCAACAGCATGTATGAAGCAAACTGTGTAAAAGAAAAAATATCACTTAAAGATATACATTTCTGATGCTTATAGAGGAATAGGCCCATACTGTAAAAGGCTTTCATTATCTATCAGAAAATAATATGCCATAAAACAAGTGACCTTTCTCTTGTATTTTTGCTACCCATATTATGCTAATGATTTTATTAAATTGCACTTATCAAGGCCAAATATATATGTGTTTCTATCTTCTTTATCTGTAACATCTTGTCTTATTCTTGTATGTATGGATTTTGTTTTACATTACAACAGCCTCAGCCCCAGCCACCTCAGCAGCAATCAAAAGCACAGCCATCCCGTCCTCCACTCCGGCAGCAGCCACAAAGACAGCGACGGCCAGTGCAACAGTACCAGCAGCAACAACAAGAACAGCAGCAGCAAGCAGCTCAGCAAAGACTTCAGCGACAGCAGCAGCGGCAACAGCAGCAGAGACAGCAGCAGCAACAGAGAGCTCAGCAACGGCAGGCTCAGCAGCAGCAGCAGAAGCAACAGCAACAACAGCAGCAACAGCAGCAAGCACAACAAAGAGGAGTGAAGCGGAAGGACAGTGAGGTTCAAGTTGTGGGCCAAACAAAGGCTCAGAAAACAGGTCGAGGGGAGGTTGGAGGAGCTGGTACTCTCAAGTACAGGAAAAGGGTGAGACACTAAAATTTTTATTCGTATTTTCAGGTATCCATTTATTTATTATTGAACAATTATTATTTATTTATTTATTTATTTGATATTTATTATTGTCTGTGGTGAATATTTGGTATGGTTGATATTTGATGTGCTATTGTGGAGAATGATGAAAGCAAATGTTTACATTTTTGAGTTCTTTTTTTTTTTTTTTTTTTCAGAGATATGGCCTGTTTTCCTGTCTATTCTCGTGTGCTTATAATTATGACCCACTTTTATTTTTAGCTTGTTTGAAGCTTTGAAATCTATTAAAATAGTAAAATAAAAAAATAACCCCCCAAAATGAGTTTTTTGATAATGTTTAATTTTATTTTGCCAAAAGTGATTGAAGAGTGATTTAAAGTCTCATTTGAATCAGAATAGGTAAAGTTGGCAATTGCAAGATCAGATTCATCATATTTGTTATTGTTTTTTGAATATCATGGGATTGTTTTTGTACACATTTAAATAACAAATAAAGTACAACTTTTGACCATGTTTCTTCACATAAGTATGGAAACAAAAGACAAAAATATTTTAAAATCTGTTCTTGCTCGAGCTGATTTTACATTTTCTGATTCCACTGAATCAGCCATCTCTTTACTTCTAGAAAAAAAGCTAAAATTTGTCTCTTTTTTAATTTTTCTCTCTTTTTCTTCTTTCCATCATTGTCTCCTATAGTTTAAGTTAGAGAGATATCAGTATTATTTGTTCTTTTATTTATTTTTTTATTTTTTATTTATATATTTTTTTCATCTTTACTCTGCCAACAGATCCCTGATAATGATGTTGAGATCGTCTTCGAGTGGGACCCAGCAAAGGTTATTGCTGAGCGTCAGAGTGTCGATGAATGGGTAGCTCGTAATGTCATAAGTATGTTTGACCAAGAAAACACCTTGCCATTTATCGCACGGTACAGGAAAGAGAGAACTGGGAATATGGAGGTTGAGAAACTTAGAGAGATTCAAAATGCATACTCACAGCTCAAGTAAGTAGTTTTATATCAATATTTTGTGTATTCATTCAATTCACTTCATATAGAATTACATAAGGAGGAGTTACATTACATTACAGTATATTTAGATTTGCAGTTTTACGAATCTGATAGAGAGGATCCCTGTTATTCATTGCCCCATTTGTCATTTCATTCTTTCATTACTAATGTTTTGTGGATGCATAGTAAATTGTATTTCACTCTTCTGTTGTTAGGGTTCTAAAAGTTTATACATATTTGTCCATAAACTGATATAAAAGCTGCAGTGTTAAATAAGATTAGAGATAAGATCAAATAAATTCCAGAATATGGATGAATGTACCAAAAACTGATGGTTTATACACACTGCTAACAAGAATGACAGTGTACTTGAACAGTTTATTCATACCTACTTTCCAGCCGCCCAAACAGGCTAATGGTGCAACACTATTGCACTCTCTGGGTCTGTTGAGTGTTGACGTTGATTTATTTCCCTGACTTATGAATGAATAATTACTGATGCAAAACCACCCAAATTGACATGTTGACACTAGATATGATGGAAATAATAAAAAACTATAAATGTCATATCGACCATGGAATGCAGGACAGTCCTACCCATCCACCTCAACCGCTCCTGATTTCTTCACAAGAAACCTAGTTAGAAATGAAAATAACTGAAGTAGAAGATGAGGATCCTCATTCGTCTATGAAAATGAGGGTTGGGCTAAGGAGTGTCTGTAGCCTGACCTTCATACCTGTCTTCTCTGCCACACACTGGCCCCACCCCCTATGAACCTAAGTGGTGTGGGTAATAATTACACCCTTTTCACAATATTGATTGTTTGCATTGCTTTTTTATATCAACTTTTCTCAGAAAAAATTGTTTAATCTTTTTATAATTTTTTAAAGATATACACACAAACTATATGCTTAACCAAAGCACTGGATATTATGGTCCTGATCCACATTACTTTCCTGTGAGATGTTATATATGACCTTTTGTCAAATTGTTATTTTTTATATTTTTTTGCTCCATATTTATATGAAAGGGGATACCCTGTATTGACACTTGCAAGGTTTCCAGCCATTTTTGGTTTAGTTTACTTAACACTTGTATAGATATCCAATATTCATACACAATATAGTAAACATAGCATTGAAGATCTTCAGATTTTAAATAACCATGAGACTTTTTTAGGCATGTACAAGAGCGAGTTTTAAAGATCCTGAAAGGAGATCGCAAGCGTCTACCAGAAGACCGTAAAGCCTCCCTGTTGAGGGCAACTACCATGCATGAAGTGGAGCATCTGGTATGAACCCTCGATAAGTGTATTGTTGTTTTATATTAATGAACTGAGTATTTTTATTTACCTTTTATATTTAGGTAATTTCACAGAAGACAGTATTTTTCTAATATTAGAAATTTTGAATGATAGAAGTCCAGATGCATCAACTTGATTATTTTTTCATACATAAGTATGCTTTTTCCATTTATTATATTTGACCACCCTAAGATTAAGGAAATTGACAGTATTCATAATCTCACAAGTACCATTAACTATTTATGATGATTTAGTAATTATTAGTTTCATCATACAGACAGCAGCCTACAAAGGGAGTGGGAAGCGCACATATGCAGAGAGAGCTCGAGAACTTGGTCTGGAGCCAGCTGCACTCGAGGTTATGCAGGGAACACATAATAAATTTGTAAGTACTTTCACTGTATTTTTATTGTAGACTATTGTGAAATTATTTATAAAGAATTAGATTTATATTACTTCAAAACTATTGAGATATTGATATTCTGTAGTGATTTGTATTAGGGTGAACTTTTTTCTTTGTTTTATTGTTACTGTTCATTGTGGTATTTTTCATTTCATTAATTTATATATTTTTTTGTTTTTCAAGTCAAATCGCCAGGAGTTGTATTCTCTTATGGATCTGAATAAAGAAGGTCTACGGACAATTGAGGAAGTTGAGCAGGGGCTCCAGCACATTATAGCAGATGTCATAAGTAAAGATCCCCAAGTCCTTGACTGTGTACGACAACTGTAAGTTTGACATGTCTTTTTCCGGTTAAGATACTGAGATTGCAAATTATTTTTATATTCCATTTCATCAAGAATACTGCATACCTCATCAACTAAATGTAAGCCACTTTGTCTTTCTTTTTCCAGCATGAAATTGTGTAAACCAGTTTTAGAATGCAATAAAGCACGCAAGCAGATGAAACGCGACCAGGGTAAAATGGTCAGTCGTGGACCAGGCCCCAGTGATGATCTTTGTGCCAAATATGAAAATTATTTTGAATATAAGAACCTGGCTTGGAACACAAAACCACATTCGGTAAGTTATCTACAAATATAGATGTTCCTTTCTTAACATTTTGTCTTTTATTTGTTTTACTTGCATTGAGAAATATTGTTACTGGTGTTAATAAAAATATCAGACTTTTTTGTGTTTTGCAACAGCAACAATATGTCTGAAGTCAAAAGTACTGAATTGTGATCATGCAAACTATTGCTATCATTATTTTCTCCCTTCAGATGCTGGCCATGAATCGTGGTGAACACCAGGGAGTTCTTTCCGTAAAGGTTGCCATACCGGACAATACATATGTCCATTTCTTCAACTACTGTCAGCAAAAATGGTTAGGGATGGCACCACCACACTACTACAGGACACAGCTGGTTATGATGAGCATTGAAGACAGCTGGGAGAGGCTTGGTGGGTTCCTTTGTGTAAATTTTTTTCTGAACCTGATTTCCCCTGAAAGATTTGTTTTTATAAGTCCATTAAATTTACTGTATATTTTCACAGTATTGCAATGCCAGTTTAGTGAATGCATTTTATTATAAAGTAGTCATAAATGTGCATGATTTCTTCTAATAACAAAGTGTTCATTAGTTATTGGGAATATTGAACATGATAAAATGAATAATGTTTACCGTTCAGGCAATATAAAAGTGGCAGATCTGTGTGTTTGCTGCCAACTTGCGGAAGCTTCTCCTAACCCCGTGAGAGTAAGAAGGGTTCATTTGCCATTTGGTTATTGGGAAGAGGTAGACTGTTAATTTTTTTTCCTATAGATTCCCCTTTTAGAGTTTCTTTTATCTTGGTGTTTGTGTTTTTTATCTTATATAGTTGCTTTGGGTTGATATTTTTTTTGGTAGATTTTCTGGCTTTTAGCTTCTATATGGCATTTTACAAAGCAAACAAAGGATAAGAAATGGATGTAAGATTGGTGTGACAAGCCCAACAGGAGAGAAACTCCTCACTACAACAATCTACCCTTTCCGTGGCAACCAGCACCTTCAAGTGGAGGACTGGTGCAAAGACCACAATGCCAGAACCCTTCGGGAGATTGTGCACAAATATAGGTAAGAAAATGAGGTACCGCTTCGTAGAGTTAAGTTTAAGGATAAATTGCTATTAGATTGTAAAACTTTTCTTGTTAAGTGATATTAAAAAGATATTTGAATACTACTATAGATAATAGTTTTGGTACTTTTCATAGATTCCTTTTACAGTATTCCTTTTTGAAAAATGGATGAGTTGCACTGTTTATATTGGTTTATTCACATCCATTTTCTTTTGATATACTTCTTAGGTGCGAGCTGTTTGCAATTGGTAATGGAACAGGATGCAGAGAGACAGAGACTTATCTCACACGCCTCATCGCTCAAAAGTGCTTTGATCCGTATAATGTCCAGTATACCATCATCAATGAAACAGGAGCATCACAGTATTCAGTCTCCCCAGAGGCACGAACTGAGTTTCCTGGCCTGGACCCCAATCATATCAGTGCCCGTATGTTGTGGTTTATTCTTTTATTTTTATTTCTCTCTCCTTATATCATTTCCTTTTCTTTTATCACTCTGTTCTTGTCTGTATTATTCTGTCATCTGCCATATTGTCTGGAATTATGAGTAATTAGAAGACAGTCCATAATATTTCATGTGGTGTTTATTTGTAAAAGGAAGTTGATGTTTGATTTTATTATTATTATTTTTTTTTTTACAGTGTCATTAGCCAGGAGATTACAAGACCCATTATTGGAGTACATCAAGGTGCATCCAATGCACATGGGAGTGGGCATGTACCAGCATGACATACCAGAACGCATCCTGCATGCTTCTCTAGATTCAGTCATGACAGAGTGTGTGTCATTTGTGGGCGTTGATATTAATTCAGCTTCAGAATTTGTTTTAAGGTTAGTGCCAGAAAATTTTATTGATGGTTGTGTATTTATTGATGTATTGGGTGTACTAATTTTTTATGTATGTTTTGCACCTCATGAAAGATTATGCAGGAATTTGATAGTTATCATTTATGCAGGGTTTAGATATTCTTTGTTTCTAGATGTTATAGGATGGACTTCTCAGATAATTATTAAAAGTAAATGTGTCAGTGCTTATTATTTAGGAGGATATTAGCATTCCGTGATAATTGATTAAATATTTACTCAAGTAGCATTGTTCCTTGGCTTCAGAGGAACGTGAAAAATTTGACTTACCATTTATTAGATATCATTTTCATCTCTTGTTCAGTTTGTACCACTTCAACATCAACATCAGAGTTATATCTTACAATACCTTTATTGCATATATTATTATGCATTTATACATATTTCCTTCTTGAAAAGAATTAAATTATTAATTTAAATAGAAGCATTCTTTCCATCTTAGATATGTGTGTCTGTGGGGGGGGAGGAGTGAGAGTGAGAGTAATAGTGTGTGAGAGTGTGCGTGAGAGTGTATGTGAGAGTGTGTGTGTGTGCGTGTGTGTGTGCGTGTGTGTGTGTGTGTGTGTGTGTGTGTGTGTGTGTGAATGTGTGAGAGTGAGATTATAGATATGGTCATATTTGTATTTGTGTCTCTCTTACCTAGTCTTTTCAAGACAGGAAGGAGAGCTGAACTTGGAGGACCTGCCTGCTATATTCAGATTATCAAATAACATTTTGAATTGTATATTTCTAGCACATAAAACATTGTTTGGAAAATTGTTCCATTTTACAACAATCTTATCTGTAAAACTAGAGATTCGTACATCCTTGTCACCATATTTTATTAACTTTTTACTATAACCTGTCATTCTTTTTTCGTAGGAAACACATATTCTACATTTTCTAACTTTTTCACTTCTGAGACGTAATGAAAAGACATAATCATGTCACCCTATTTTCGTATTTCCTCCAGTGTTGTAATTTTGAATTTCTTTTTGGTCTCTTCCTAGTTCTAGTCTATTGATAGTCTATTTGCTCATTTTTGAATAAGTAATATGAGGACATTGTACATTAATGTGCATGCACAGCTCCATTGTTCTGAATTGTTTTAAGATTTTTTTAGAATATTTAGATACATGTCTAGCAAGAACCAAACTAACCACAGGGTGAGAAACTTCATCAAGACCTGAAATCTTTAAAACCATAAATGTAAGAGACTGTTTTCTTACTAATCATATTGACACCAAAAAAAAAGCAGTGAGTAGTGCAAATAATAATGATAGAGTAAAGGATGAAAACAGTGAATCAGATGTATGTCAAAGCAGTATTTGATCAAAAGGAGAATCATAGAGTGACCTGCTCTTAGTGTGTTATTGTCCCTTTTAACCAGGCTTGCCACAACCTCCACTTCACAAGATCCTCCAGGAGCAGTGGAGTTGTGTGATTCAGAGTAATAATAATAAATTATGATGACCCTTGTTCTTTTCAGGTGCTATGAAACAAAACTCACACTTTTTTATACTCAAATACCATTGTTGATGTATTTATTAGTTTATCTTGAAAATGTGGATTTTCTGTTGCTTAGAAACAAAATTCGTCTGATTAATTTTGTTAGTCTTGTATATCTGTTAACGTTGTTTCATCAGCAAAAGTAAGCAAATGGGTGAGGGCATATACAGACATGTAAACACTGTTACTGAGAAGGAAAAAAAGAAAGAAGCAAAAGGTTTTCACAAAACTGAATACCACGAACTGTTACACCAATGTATATCCCGTTACTTATGATTATTGTTCTCCTAAAATATTTATAGTTTGCAATGAAGCCAAGAACAGCAGCTGGTATAGATTGCCGAGGGTGTTGATAAGTAAACTTATAACAACTGCATAATTCCCACAGGCATTTCAAAATTGTTTATTTTGCATATACATATATTCATTTCATGCCCAGAACACTTTCATTTTTCTCTTTTTCAGGAAACTCTCTGGACTGAACAAACCAAGAGCAGCTAATATTGTGGAGTACAGAAAGACAAAAGGGCCCTTTATAAACAGAGAACAGCTGAAGTCCGTGAAGGGTATTGGACCCAGGACATTTGAACAGTGTGCAGGTTTCATCAGGATCATGCCAGAAACACTGGAAATGGAAATTAACAAGTAATTAAACTATGTGTTTCTGTACACTTCTACTCAATATGCATGTCTTTTAAGATGATTAAAGGAAATATTGTTTAAAAAGAGAAGAAAGAAATAAATTATTTTAATCATTCTGCTCCTCTTGTATTCAGCAGAATAAGTATAAGGAGAATTTTACCAAGGACATATATAAAGATAAATGCGTGCCCTAAATCTCCATTTTCCACTAAACAGAACACCGCAGGGAAAGAAGCGAGCAGAAAAGGAAGCTGTGAGCCCGCTTGACCGTACGATGATCCATCCTGAGTCGTATGGGGCTGCTATGAAGTTCCTCAGTATTGTGGGTGTACGATCACAAGATATTGGTGCTGATCACTTCATCCGTACTGTAAGACATTTTATGCCAACTACAAGTAAGTTTTTAGTGCTCTGATGTTCTCTAATTGATGACTTGAATTTTCTTAATCAATAATCCATTTCTTTATATGAAGTCATTAAGTCTCTGTGACAGTGAATTGAGTGATTTTGCATATGAATACACCAATATATCATGTGATTAATTGATTGAAACACAAATTTTCAAGCATTTGAGTACACCTTTTTGATTGAGACTTCATTCTGACAACACAGCTTTAGATGCCTTGTCTGAGCAGTGTGAGACAACACTCCCAACTATGCAGCTCATTGTTGAGGGTCTGACACAGCCTCTCGACTATGATATTCGTGCCCAATTTGAGAAACCACTTTTCCGTAAGGGGATTACCTCCATAGATGATGTTGCTTTAGGAACTAAATTAACAGGTAAGATACTCAAAAGTGTGTATACCCATATGCACATGCACATGCACGCATTCACACACACATATCACACCCTCTCTCTCTCTCCTCTCTCTCCTCTCTCTCTCTCTCTCTCCTCTCTCGTCTTCTCCTCTCTCTCCTCTCTTTCTCTCTCTCCTCTTCTCTCTCTCTCTCTCTCTCTCTCTCTTCTCTCTCTTTTCTCTCTCTTCTCCTTCTCCTTCTCCTCTCTCTCTCTCTCTCGTTCTCTCTATCCTC
>NW_020868434.1:12500-20000 GCF_003789085.1 Penaeus vannamei | reverse complement strand
TTTGATTTGATTTTTTATTTATTTTTATTTATTTATTTATTTATTATTATTATTATTATTTATTGTAGTTGCTCTTATTATTTATGTTATCTATTTATTTGTTGTTATCATTATTTTTTATATTCTTATTATTACATTTATCTATTATTTATTTTTGTTATTTTTTTCATATTCCTTCAAACCCTCCCATGAGTTTGGTTGAAGGTAATGGCTGCCTAATTTGGTTGTGTTTGTGCTTTCATACAGAAGAAAGGAAAACTTGTCAATAATGAACATTACCTGCAAGTGACAGACATTTATTTAGATGACTCCCAGTGATTCATTATTAAATAGATCATCTTACATAACTGTAAATGGCTACATGGATATTCATGGACTAGCCTGTCTCGTTGTTTTTGTTTCTATTTTATTTTATCATTTTGAAAGGGTTTCCTTAGTTGTGAATAATTTATTTCTTGTTTTAAAAAGGGAATATTTTATAGAATTATCTTGCATCAGACATATAAAAACAAAATGTGGGAAATTACTTTTTTATCCAATTTCTTCTTGGTATACTTGTTTACCAAGCTATATCATTTATAAAATCTTTTTCCTGGATTGATTCAGACATTCCATTTTGATGTAATATATAAAGATTCTTCTAGTTTTGAATTATAAATGTAATATGCAGCAGAAACTTTGTTGGTGTGCAAATTATAATTCTAGTTTGTTGCAGTTATTGTATTGTTTTGCCCACTCCCCCTCATACTTCACTCCCCTCCCACTCTACTGCCCTCCCCTCCCATGCTGCCTCCCCCTCCTGTCCCCACTCTGTTCCTTTCCCTTTCCCTCTCCTTTATCCACCCTCTTCCTTTCCCTCTCCCTCTCCCTCTCCCTCTCCCTCTCCCTCTCCCTCTCCCTCTCCCTCTCCCTTCACACACGCACACACGTACATTACATGACACACACACACACACACACACACACACGTACACACACACACACGTACACACACACACACGCACACCACACACACACACACACACACACACACACGTACACACACACACACACGTACATGCACACACACACACGTACACACACACGTACACACACACACACACACACACACACACACACGTACATGCACACACACACACGTACACACACACACACACACGTACACACACACACACACACGTACATGCACACACACACACGTACATGCACACACAACACACTACACACACACACACACACACACACACACACACACACACACACACACACACACACACACACACACTCACTCACTCACTCTCTCACTCACTCACTCACTCACTCACTCACTCTCACTCACTCACTCACTCTCTCTCTCTCTCTCTCTCTCTCTCTCTCTCTCTCTCTCTCTCTCTCTCTCTCTCTCTCTCTCTCTCTCTCTCTCTCTCCCTTTCCTCTCCTCTTCCATCTCCCTCCTTCCCTTCCTCCTTTCTCTCCCTCCCCCTTTCCTTCTCCCTTCCCCACCTCCTTTTCCTCCTTCTTTCCATCTCCCTCTCCCTTCCCCACACCTCCTTTTCCTCCTCCTTTCCATTTCCCTCTCCCTTCCCTCCTTTCCCTCCTCCTTTCCATCTCCCTCCCTTCCCCCTCCTTCCCTCCTCCTTTCCATCTCCCTCTCCCTTCCCCCACCCTTCCTCTTTTTGATAAATCACTCTTAACAGGGAATGCAACCCTGAATGAAAAAAAGTCTTCTTGCACATTTTCTTTCAATAATTAAATTGTCTTCCATGCTCAGAAAAACAAAAGAAGAAAAGAATGTGTTTTTGTGATGTTTGCACTGTGGAATCTCAGAAAACGAAGGTGCATTTACCACCTAGGGGATTGCAACTACCGAGTGACTATCAAGTTCCTAAGGCAATTAAGTGAATTGATTCTTTGTTAAATATGCACATAATCAATTGGATTTATCCTTCGTATGCATTGTAAAGGGCATAGCAAATACCACACAGATTTTGGATTTTTTGTTGAGTTTATTGACACGTTTTTATATACACATTTCTTAAATTAGAGGTCATGCTTTGTACAGTAGTGTAGCAAAAAAATAATAAAACAACAATAAAAAATTGCACAAATTGACATTGGTTTTAATACATTTGTAAAACAGAATGTGAACATGAGGTTTTTTTTTAGATCATGAGAAATTTTTGAGAATAGGAGTAAGAGAAGAAACCGTAGAATTAAAATGATAAAGGACATCATAATGAAATAATCAATGTACTCATAACATCATTAAAACCCAGCAAACACTGCTATTGTCATGGTAATATTTTACGTATAGAAATGTATCTAATTGTTTGAAGCTTACCCAATGTGATAACAGAACAGATACCCCCAGAAACCCAAATTTTTATGCAATGGTTCTTACAAGTGCAGTGTCTAACTGCAAGATGTAAGAAACATTATTACAGCAAACAAAATAGGTTTGGAGGATGTATATCAATTGGAAGGGTTAACAACACTAGATTTCTATTTAGTAACTAATAAAAAAGTAAGAAACTCCGTGATCTCTGCAGGTAATTGAATCTTTCTTTTCCTCATAATAATGAATAGCATTGTACAAGGGAATACAAAAGATATCAGAAAAGGACATCAAAGTGATATTCAGTGTGAAACGGGTTACTTTACACACATTTTGTAATTTTACCTCCTTTGTGAACATTTTATTTGTGTCTGTATTTGTCTTTTGTCGTATTCTCCAAAGCTATAATGTAGAGAGTACAATTAAAATAACTTGAGCAACGAAAAATAATGATAACAATAACAGTGTTAATGATAACCAATTCTAATCCTGTTAATTCAATAGAAGTGAAAGTGATGGAAATAATTACCTCATAAAAGGGGATGTAACAATGAGAGCAGCATTGTGGGGTGGGGGTGTTCAAGTGTTGCTACCAGGATAATAATATATGTAATATAGATTAAAAACATAAATTATCTCTCTCAATATATTATTCTCTACATTTACACCCTTTTTGAGTTATAATTAATAAAGAAATAATTCGTTTTTTGTTCGAGTATATGTACCATGCAAAATCTGATCTTAACTAGTTTTTTGACAATTTTAGAAAAAAAGCAAAGGTCACGGGATCTCCGGTCAGACTGTAGAATGGGTGGTCATTAAGATTCATTTTGACAACGGTGGATCGAGCATCTTCATTTACAAGCCAAGCAATGTTTTGTCTCTTGTGTTCGCTTTTCAATAAATAAACCGTTTCTCATCAAGGAGTAATATCTGATACGTCATATGTGGCACTCCATCGTTGTTTGGAGAGGTCATGCTAAGATTAGATAGAACTTTTATTGTGTGCCAATCTTCAGTGACCAATTGACTCCCCTGCGGCAATGTTTTCCTCGATCCGCCAAGTGAAAAGACACCCAAATCCGGTTCCTTCAGATGAAACCTATCTGGCCACAAAGCTATGTTAAGGTACACATTAGTTTACTTGGCATTTTTGCTGAGCTTTGTCCTCGCGAAAACAGAGAACCAATAAGCGTGGTGTCGTCCAAGGCATTAGTGTCATCATTTTCAAGTGTATTTGTGTCTCATGTTTGCTCTATTACTGCCGCCTTTGAATGGTATATTCCCACAAAGTGTAGGAGTATGAAGAATATGACAGATCAGACTGGCAATGGGGTCCTGGTGCAAAAACCTTTAAAACACCATTTGGAATAACATGGCACTAAAGATAAAGACTGGAAAATTATGCTTCGAACTATACATGCAAAATAGTGGTTGTATATCAGGAATAATTATGGCGGTGAGTATGGTTATGGGAATGGATTGTATTGGTTTTACTGATAAGGACAATTATGATGAACTAATGAAAAAGTAGTAGTAGTAGCAGCAGCAGTACTGGTATGACCATCGTCTGTCTTAGTACTGTTAACATCAATTAATATTGAAATAGTCATTATTACTCGTACCATTAGCATTATTATTACTAATGTTATTGTTGTTGCTATCTTTTATTTTCATTATTATTTTCATTATTATTAGGCCGAGGTTACGGGTACGGCAACCGTATCTGATTTCTCGCGGTTAGGCGTACGGCACACACATGCGTATACGCAAATGAATGCCATTTCCGGGTAATAAGGACCTAACCTAATCTAACCAAACTTAATTGAGGTGGTAGTATCGTTTGTTTCACCACGCATGCGCAGGACACCAATCAGCTGCTATACAAATTATAGCTTCCTACTATTATCATCATAATTTATATGATTATATGTAAATGTATCATCATAATCGTTCATTAAAGTAGGGACATTCAGCCGCTTTGTTAAAACTGTTCAAAGTACGATTCAATCAGTTATCTATACGGACATGCATATATACAGATATAAATGCTGTGTCTATCTATCTGACAGATATATATTTATCTACCTATTTATCCGGTATTTATGCATGTCTATACTACTAGATATGCATTTATTTCTGTGTATATGTATGTCACAATTCTAACAAACTGGCCAATTAACCTTATAGGAAATTTTGAATTTTGTGTTTTACCTTATGTGATCTACGAATAAAGTATTTCTAAAGCGCTTTGCATAATAACACAGAATGTAGAAGGATTATTCACTATCTATGTCCATTAACTTTATGAATAAATGTTCATTCTTTCTACAAAGCGGTAGATGAGGAAACTGAGTTGATGTTCGGAACTGTCATTCAGTTTGTTCATTTTGCCGTATTTTTTTTTTCTTTAATTAGATACACAATGATAAAAGGAAGTGATTACGAGTACGGTAGAAAAGCCCACGTTTGGTGTCCTGCGCATGCGTGGTGAAACAGACAAGGTGGCGGCCTCTCGACACAAGATGAAACTACTCCCAGTTAGGTTAGGTTAGGTCGTACTTATTACCCGGAAATAACGTATATATACGCATATGCATATGTGCGCCATATGCCTAACAGCGAGAAATCGGATACGGCTGCCGTACGCGTAACATCGGCATATATATATATATATATATATATATATATATATATATATATATATATATATATATATATTGTGTGTTTGTTGTGTGTGTGTGTGTGTGTGTGTGTGTGTGTGTGTGTGTGTGTGTGTGTATTTGTCTGCGATATATATATATATATATATATATATATTATATATATATATATATATATATATATATATATATATATATATATCATGTGTGTGTGGATACTGTATATATATATTGATACTTTTCCGTTATTTTTCCTTCTGATGGAGAATTTTTGACGAATTCAAAACGCACTATTTGATATATGATAGATGTTTTCCTTTTCATATACATATGTATGTATGTGTGTGTGTGTGTGTTTGTATGTGTATACATATATATGTATATGCATGTATGTATACATATATGATGCAGGAAGTCATCTTTAAAGTCAGACTTTGGGTCCAGTTAAAAAATCGCTCCAGATGTACCTCTGGCCCAGATCTACTTAATCATACGATCCCAAACACTGACCTCAGCAGAGACCGGGGGAGGTCAAAGCATTCCTATTCCAGCATCTCAGGCCAGTGAGGAAACCACCTAACCGCTCGCCTCGTGAGGTCACCGTCTCCTCGACTCTCCGGCTCGCCTCCAGGCCGGGCTCCTTCCCAGCATCGGCTCCCAAGAACTCGGTTTCATAGACTTCCTTCAGTTAAGGAGTAAAACGTATACTGGTGTCCTTAATCACCAGAACAATAAGGGTCCTCATAACTCCCCTGAGGATAGTATACCCTTTCTTTCCTGATATGTATATATATCGTGTGTGTGTGTGTGTGTGACTTGGGCAGTCGTGCCATACAGGGCTTGCGAATTGAGCGAACTTTTCTTCGAACAGGATAACAAAGCGCCAGATATGATGTCAGACAAAGCTATGTTTTGTACGCTGAAGGTTGGCAGCGGTCCTCGTGCGCTTCTTTCCTTTGAATGTCAGTTTGTTTTCCTGGGAATCCATTGTGCGCGTCTGTGTTTGTGTGTTACAATATATACTTATACTCTTATGTATGCATACATACATACACACATCCACACACACACACACACATCTATATATAATCATATATGTATATATGTTTGTGTATGTGTATGTGTGGAGAGAGAGAAACATATGTGAGAGAACATAAGGAAGATAATGGGAGAAAAGAAAGCTCGCTTTTACCTTTTTCCTTCCAGTTCAAATCTCCCGCCATCACCCAAACCTGCGCCCGTCACTCCCCCAACGCAATACGAAGGCTGGCCTGCGACGCCAGGAAGAAAGTTACAAATATAGAAATAATGGCGACGAAGTCGAGCATAATGTCTACTTAACGAATAGTTGGGCTGATTGAGAGCCTGACACTGGCCGGGTATGTGTCATGTGTCACTCTAGGTCTATCGCCGTTCCCTGACACGTGGAGGTGGTGCCTCGGACATTCAGAGGATGGATGGGGAACCTTATCAGCAGGGAGGCTGTGTCCGTCTGAGTTGGTTTAAGAGAAAAGCTGCTTAATTGGGACACGCAAATAGAGGTGGTTTGCGCCCAAGCCATTTTTTTGCTCGTTCCAAGCGTTTTGCAGGTCTGGCATTTGGAGTTTTAATGAGGTGTGCGTATCAGTCTCCTTCTCTGTGTTTTTGTTGTGCGACATGTTTGTGTTCTTGGGTACTGTTCATTTGAGTGTATAAATGTTTATGTGCATGTTTTTCATAGTGTGAAAAATTACAGAGTATTGAATTTAATCAAAACACCTCACTATGTACCCGATTTCGTTAGACATTCCGTCAAGATAGTGCTACATTCGAACAATGCATTTGTCTCCTTCTTTGTCCGAACTTCAGATTCCAAACATGGCGTCTGTAGGATAAGCGTGTTAATTACTCCAGCCGATTCGATGTCTTGTTTAAGAGAAATGTTGGAAACATTTTGTTTCCAAGCATTAAGTGAAACAATTTATTCTCGTTCTTCTGACTGCGCATTGACTGTCACTTAGATTTTTTTATTGCAGCAATGATACAATTAATTTAAATATCTAACAGTTTTCACACAAAGCTAAACAGTTCACTAGTCATTTACTTTAGATACAAGGTGTGTAATATCAGTAAAAATAAACCCACTCTTCATTAGTGTAAAGTAAATGGACATACACGAATTCATGTGGAATACGTATGTTCACATCTGTTTCCAATTACGAGAGGAAAATTGTCTCTGCAACGGGTTAGTGACATCTAGAATTAAATTTCTTTTAGAGACTTAAAAACTTATTTTCTATATAAATTAATAGTTTTGAATGTTTTCGCGACAAATTTGGATTTGTTAAAGCTGAAGTAGTTACTAATCATCGGCGTCCGCTACCTGTCAGCATTTTTGAAATTGTAGATATTTGTAATCGACTTCCGTGTAAATATTTAGAGTTACCGAAGGAAGATCTTTTCTCTTGAAGAATGTTTGATGACTAAGTAACTGTCACTCCAAAGCATTTCTAATAAGTCAAC
>NW_020868434.1:5000-7500 GCF_003789085.1 Penaeus vannamei | reverse complement strand
AGTGATGTGTGTTTATGTGTGTGTGTATGTATATATGTATATGCGCGCGCGCGCGCGCACAACACACACACACACACACACACACACACACACACACACACCACACACACACACACACACACAACACACACACATACACACACACACAGCACACACACACACAACACACAACACACACAACACACACACACACACACATATAACACATGCACTTATATATATATATATATATATATATATATATATATATATATTATATAATATATATATATATATATATATATATATATGTGTGTGTGTGTGTATGTGTGTGTGGTGTGTGTGCGTGTGTGTGTGTGTGTGTGTGTGTGTGTGTGTGTTGTGTGTGTGGTGTGTGTGTGTGTGTGTGTGTTGTGTGGTGTGTGTGTGTGTGTGTGTGTGTGTGTGTGTGTAATCATAGGACGTGTGTGTACACCAACACACCATAGACCTATCATAGAACATCAATTTGTAACTTTTTATCTTCACACTCAATCATAGGACACTCATCGTTAGCATAATCTGATAAATATCACCAAATAATTCTCTCGGGCCATTATTCCCACTAAACAGAAACCGGAGAAGGAAACGGCTGAACAACTCGCTTCTTTGCGGCTCGTCTTGACTCTCCTGTTTTTGCGCGGTCTAAACAAGAGGCAAACGTAACAGTCATGTCTTAGCTCATGTCCCCGCTCATGTCTCAGCAGTTTGAAACAATGCCTTGGGTTCACGAGAGGTTTTGTTCTAAGGCCAAAATTAGTTCCTCAACGCTCGAAGACTATAAGTTAGGCTGCAATCACCTGTCATCAACGCGGCCAACTTACGCTCCCTTTTTCCCGTTTATTTATTTTCTTTTTTCTTTAGGTCGTTCACGCTTGCCTCTATTTTGTTCCCGGGAGGATAAGAACTATTCATTCTAATTTAAGATGACAGAAAGCCTCCCAGCCAAATATCATACTCCCAAGCGCAGTTCTGCCAAGACAGCGGTAATAAAAGTTGGTGTTGCATACACATCTACGTGCGAAAGTTTACAAACACTTCACCAAGATAAAATGGTTATTATCTGCGCTAAAGACAACTAAATCATGGATGTATAATTATCGGTGAGCAGAGATTCAAAAGAGAGAAAAAAATGCATTATGTGAGGAGGAGGCAACTTCTGCACATAAAATATAATCACAATAGCTAAACAGAAATGTGTCATTATCTAAGCCTCGATCTTTCTCCACGTAACATTTGCAAAAACAACTTTAGATTATGATTGCTAACGAGGTGTGTATCATAGAATGCCATAAATCGTAGTAAACCTTCCATGTTTAACTCGCAAATATTATCTGCTGTAATATTTTGCTCCATTTGGCACGGAGGCCGCGACGCCGTAGCTGTTATTATTTAGTTGTTTCTTCAAGGTAAATTTCCGCGGCCTTTCACGGGACATTGCGAAATCCGTTAATAAACTGATGCGGTAAAGTTAGCAAAGTTGTTAAAAGAGCTAATACCAAAACTTTACGAATATCCTTTAGTGCCTGAGGAAGAGAATGCGCAGAAACGTATTGATTCACACACACAAAAGCCTGGTCAAAGTCTTACACATATTCATTATAACAGCTATAATTTTGACTTCCTGCTTAGTGTAAACAGTGGTGTGGCAGAGCATTAGTGATATTAGCAGAATACAAAGTGATTTTTTGTTTTCAATGGTCTGTAACTCAACGCAGCCTTTTCGGCCCGACACCCGCGAGCCTCACCCGCGGCGCTCGGCTTCTGTCCGGGAGCTCGACGGATCATGGACGAGGAAGCGGTTTAATTTCTTCCTGATATGAGATGTGTTTTGTAGGCTGTCAGACATGACGTGCACACACACACAGATATCTATATCTATCTCTCTATATTTGTGTGTCCATAGTTACATAAACAGATGCTACCTATGTGTCCACATATATCTATATCTATCTATCTATCTATATTTTGTGTGTGTGTGTCCATAGTTACATAACAGATGGTTACAATATGTGTCCACGTACATAGCACAGGCAGACGAAGGACAAGGTCGGAGTTTTACTTCCAGGTCGCGCTCCGTCCCTGCGCGAAGCAGATGGAGACACCCTGCAGCCTCGTCGGTGCCCGGGCTTTGGCTATGGGGAAAGGGACAGGGGGAGGAGGGACAAGCTCCTCTTCCCATGCCCCTACCAGTCCTTACCATGCCCCTACCTTCAACACCCCTCCCATGCCCCCTTGCCTTCACCCCTCCCATGCCCCTACCATCCCCCTATTATGCCCCTACATCCCCCCCCATGCCCTACCCTTCACCGCCTCTATGCCCTTACCCTACCATGGCCCCACCCCTACCTACCGTGCCCCCGCCCCGCGTCCCGACCCAAGGCGAAGGTCGCACGCCGCTTGACACTGGCAGACAGCCCGCAAGTTCGAAGTCGCGCTCTGTTGAGGGGCGGGGGTTGGCAGACCTACTTTTCGGTTCTTT
>NW_020868433.1:261779-263235 GCF_003789085.1 Penaeus vannamei | reverse complement strand
ACAGTTGCAATGGTCTTCGCATATTTGAGGCTGTTACGCTATTTATTCTCTTGAAATAGTAAAGACAGGTGGGTATTGGGCTCAAATTGCATATGATAAATTGCTAAAGAAGAAAGAAGGAGAGGAGTGAAGGAGAAAGAGGAAGAGTAGGTTAGATGGGTTTGGTGATGATGATGATAACAACAATGATAATGATATGGAATATTATAGATGAATTATGATATTTAATGATAGTAACGGTACAATTAGAGTAATGATTGGTAATGAATTACGACATCAGTAGTAATGAAATGGAAGTTAACAAATAATAAATGATAATTATGACTAGTGTAAAATACTGATATGGTTAAGTGGAATTGATTAAACAAGCAACAACATTAATAAATAACAATGATGCAATAATAAACAATAGTAAAATATTAACTGTAATTATGATAATGGCACAAAATGAGAAATAATCATTTATGCTATAATGATAATAATATAATGTGATAACAATTGATGGATAATAGGCAATAGAAATAGAATGATAATCATAATGATTATAATGAATTAAACATGATTTATGATTAATATAACGTAATAAGGATACTTTTATTATATTATAGCAGTGATGAATAACGATCATTGATAGTAATGATAAATGATAGTAATATATAGACGATTATTTGATATTGATGATAATGATAACTGGATAATCTAATGATAGAAGGATGGTGATGATGATAATGATATGATAATAATGATAGAATGATGATATGATATGATGATAGCATAAATGATAATATTGAATGAATGATTATGGATGATATGATAATGATAGAATGATGACAGCCAAATGAATCCAATAATATAATCTATGGTAAAACTGAAACACTTTCAGAAGGCCCCTTACCAGCGCCAAGTGTAAAAGGGTCATGAAGCATAATTAAAAAAAAAAAAAAAAAAAAAAAAATCACACTTTGAAGAATTACGTTCAAGAACCTCTGTCTAGTAAATACTGGGCCGAGACGTCCGGTAGACATAACCCTCGTCTCCGGTTGCTGAGGGTGATAAAGGGAATGAAATGGATTCATTCTCTAAATCAAATTCCGCCCTGGGTGCGGATCATGATCTTGGGATTTTTTCCACCATTAATGCGCTGGTCTAAAGTTTTAAAAAAAAAAAATTGTAAAAAAAAATCTGTTTAAGTTTGAAAATCTGTAAAAAGTTTAAAATCTGTAAAAAAAAAAAATCTGTTTTTAAGTTAAGTTCTGTTTCTAAGTTAGGGTAAAATTTTCATTAAAAATCTGTTTATTATATATTACTTTTTTGAGGTTGTGCCATTTGGGTCAGTTGTCGGTGTCGTGGGGTGGGGGGGGGTATGGTGGTGTCTCATGTCCATAATTTAAAAAAAATAAAAAGTGTCTGTGTGTGTAAAAATAAAGACGTCTGTGCTAACTGGACTTCGTGCATG
>NW_020868433.1:251779-254279 GCF_003789085.1 Penaeus vannamei | reverse complement strand
ATAATAATGATAATAAAGACTATAATGATAATACAATAATGAGGATGATGATAATGATGATGAATGGTGATTGATAATAATAATAATAATAATAATAATAATAATGATATAATTAACCAACAATGAAGAGATCCGAAATAATCAATAATAACAACAGTAATAAGCGATAATGAACATGGTAATGAAAAAAATAATAAAATGGATCCTGATTATAATGATAACAGCAGTAACAACGCTAATGATAATAATGCTAATAATGATGACAATAATATCAACAATGATAGAAATGATAGTGACGATGATAACAAGGTAAAGAAAATAATGTTATGATAATATCTCCTGTATAATGATGCTACTGCTGCTATTGATAAGATCATGGTGATTAAGATGGTGATAATGATAATATCAGTATGTAGTAATGATAATGATAATAATATCGATAGTGAATTATATAATAATATATAATAATAATAATAATAATAATAGATAATGACAAATGGTAAAAAATCATGATATAATAAACAATATTCATAATAATAAACAACAATAATGATAATGATAATAGTAACTCTCTCTCTCTCTTCTCTCTCTCTCTCTCTCTCTCTCTCTCTCTCTCTCTCTCTCTCTCTCTCTCTCGTTCTCACTCTCACTCTCTCTCCTCCTATCTATCAATCTTCCTCTTTCCCCCTCATATCCCTCTTGTCCCTCTCTCCCTCTTCTCTTTTTCCCTTCTCCCCCCCCCTTCTCCTCCTCTCTTCTCCCTCCCTTCTCCCCCTCCTTCTCTCTCTCGTCCCTTCTCTCCTCGCCTCCTCTCTCTCTCTGCCCCTTCTCTCCCTACCTCCCCCTCTCCTCTTCTCTCGCCCTCTTTCCTCCTCTCTTCCTCTCCCTCCTCCTCCTCTCTTCTCCCCCCTCTCCTCCTCTCTTCCCCCCTCTCCTCCTCTCTTCCCCTCCCTCCCTCTCTTCCCCCCCCCTTCTTTCTCTCTCTTGCTCCTTCTCTTTCCCCCTTTCTCTCTCCCTTCCTCCTCTCTCTCCTCTCTCTCCCCCCCTCTCCTCCTTTCTTCCCTCCCCTCCCTTGACCTTCTCTCCCCTCCGTAAATGAGGGACGGAAGTGATATACGAATGAGTAAGGGGTAAACGCGTTTGGCTCCGGATGATACGAATTTTACTCAAATATTGACAGGCTTCATTTGCATATCATTAGCTTTTATTCGTGGGTTTTCCTATTCCTTCCGTCCCCGTCTTCAGCTGCCCTCTCGCCCCCTCTCGCTCCCTCTCGTCTCTGCCCCCTCTCGCGGATTCTCGCTCTGCTGTCCCTTCTTGGTCTCTGTGGGTGTTCTCTCGCTCGCTCCCTCTCGCGGATTCTCGCTCTCGCTCTGTCCCTTCTTGGTCTCTGTGTTGTTGTTCTCGCTCCCTCTCGCGATGCTCTCGCGGATCTCGCGGATTCTCGCTCGCTGTCCCTCTCTCTGGTCTCTGTGTGTTGTTCCTTGTGTGTTTTGGTTTGATTTGTCTCGCGCACTCTTCGTTTTCTGTTGGTCTGTGTGTGTGTGTGTGGGGGGGGGGTGGTGTGTGTGTGTGTGTGGGGGGTGTTTGTGTGTGTGTGTGTGTACTGGTGTGTTGTGTGTGTGTGTGTGTGTGTGTGTGTGTGTGTGTGTGTGTGTGTGTGTGTGTGTGTGTGTAAGCATGCATACATACGACCCACACGCAAATACAGACACTCACACACAAACAGATACACTTACATATTATCATCATTATCATTGTTACTGTTATTGTTGCAGTTTTCATCATTGCCATCTTTATCATTATCAATTATTTTCATCTATATCATCATGATCATCGTCATCATCCTCATTCTCATCACTGTCATCAGGATCAACACCATTATCACAACTGTTATCATCATCGTTATCCTCATTATTATTATCGTTATTATTACTTATTATTATTGTTATCATCATTATCCATACTGGATATGTTAAGCACCATTAGCATTATTATTACTGTTATCATTATCATCAATATCATTATTATCATTAGCTTTATCATCATCATTACTATTGTTATTATCATCACTGCTAGTATTAGATTTAGTAGCAGTAGTAATAGTAGTATTATCGTTGTTGTTATTATTACAATATATTCCTCACTATCATCAATAGCATCAATTTTACTATTGTTATTATCATAATCATAATTATTATCATTGATATCATTAGGAGTACTTGTATCAGTAGCAGACGTAGCAGTAGTAGTAGTAATAGTAATAGTTTTAGTAACACTGATATCAGAATTAATATTGTTCTCATTATCCATAACATTCCTTTTATTGTTATCATTTTCATTGTCATTGATAACATCAACATTGACAATATCAAGTTTGCCTTATCTTCATTATCATCACTCATCATCCTCATAATCCTTCTCCCTCTTGCATAGCCAGTCATTGTCATCACAGAAGCATTTTCCTTTAATCATTTACCTTTAAAGAACAAAAGGTAAT
>NW_020868433.1:221779-231779 GCF_003789085.1 Penaeus vannamei | reverse complement strand
TTATATATATATTATAACTATATTTGACTGTGTACATGATATGTATAATTATCATATATTATATATAATGGCTATATAATATATACTTACCTATATATATATGATATATTATATATATATGATCTAGTAGTTACTATATAGTGTTATGTATATCTATGTATACATATATCCGTGTAATATGTATATATATCATAATATATATGATATATACATATATTATATATATTCTATTTATATAATATATTATTATTTATAATATAGTATATATATAGCTATATGTATGTATATATATGTGTGTTGTGTGTGTAACACACACAACACACACACACCACACGACACACAAAGCACACACACACACGCACCCACGTCATATATATATAGTATATATAGTATATATTATATAGTTATATAGATTATATATAGTTTATTACATATATATATATATTAGTATATCATATATATATATATATATATATGATAGTAGTTATAAATACACATATCTTTTGAACTTCTTAGCAAATTTTCTCACATAGGGATGTCGAACAAAGTAAAGATAGGCAATTAGGGAGTGAGACAAAGGAGGATAGGAATATCGACCCTTAAACTGTTTCAGCTGTCATGGAAGTATTTTCCGAATATCAGTTTGGGGAAAGGAACGGATTGAATATAAATGGTCAATTCTTAAATCATACTAAGATTGCAGGATGATCATAATCCTGATGTCAGAAACTACTGAAGATTGCAGCATATGCTAAATGACCTGCAATAGGGAAATTTTGGAAAGTAGGCTAAATGACTCAGGTCTAATAACAAAATCAATGTTTAACAGCAGGTTCAAAATGCTAAGATTAAAATCGAAGATTGAGATTCTTGAAGAAGTTAATGAATCTTATTCTAGGACAGTTACTGACGTTTGATAGAAATTATGAAATCGAAATAAAGAGACGAGTCACAGTTGGATGGAAAGAGTTTGGAAAACTGTCAAATCATGAAAAGCAATTTTGCCTACATGCTTGAAACGAAAAATTTAAATCAGTGTGTATCCCATCTATGACATTACGGAGTGAAACTAGGAACTATTAAGTTAAGAAAATAAACTAAGATGGCACAACAGCAATGGAGGCGGTTAATGATAGGGTGTATCTTAGAGACAAGAACGGTGTACTTGATAAGAGAACAGACTAAAGTAAAGAGATAATAAAACTGATTAAAGAGCAAAAGTGGAGATGGTCATTTAGCGGTGGAAGGAGCAAGAGACTAATATGTACTTAGTTATAGTATATATATATATATATATTATATATATATTATGTATATATATAATATTATATATATATATATAAATATATATAGTATATATACATATAATGTGGATATATATGTATAAGGTATATACTAGTTTATAGGTATTATATAATATATATTATATATATTATTATATATATCTATATTATGTTGTGTGGTGTGTTGTGTGTGTTGTGTCGTGTGTGTGTGTGTGTGTGTGTGTGTGTGTGTGTGTATATCATACATTACACACAGCAACACACACACACACACACACAACACACGAACACACATATATATTATATATAGTATATATATATATATAAATATATATAATAGTATATAATAGTATATATATTATATATTTATATATATATATATGTGTAGTATATACACAACACAGTAGCTTCACGACACAGAGAGCACATTCATTTGCACACACAACATTCACAATCGACACACCGATACAGTGTTGTCGCACACAGCACGCACACATAGATTGGCGAAGGACATAGGCGAGCGGCGGAGACACGCAACAAATGCCACACAAGCATGCGAGGACACAAGACAGTGTATTAGTTCTGTTCGTGGGGACTCACTACGCATTCCAAAACACGCCACAACACGGTCACACACGCACAACGCGTGCACGGCACGACACATGGTGGATTGCTGTTGTGGACGTTTTTCTGAGTATTCCACACACACAGCAGCACACCACACACACACATCACACGAAGTCTTGGAAACACTAGGGGGCCAACACACACACACAACGAGCGGCATCACACACACTCGCACAACACACGCACACACACACACACAGGAGCCACACACACACACACACGACACACACACACACATACACACACACACACACACACGGCACACACACACCATCGCATCACACACAGACACAGTTAACACAGCAGCACACAATTGCACACAAGGTCAGCAGCTACATGCATCACAATCACGACGACACAGCACACGAGAGTGGTTGGTAGGCACGCACACACCAATCACACAGCACGCGCCGCAGGCTGTACACACGACAGCTGCACACACACACACAACGCACACACACAGAGCACAGACTACAAACAAAAACAAACCGAACAAGAAACACACACACACCACACACAACAGCGACACACACACACACACACACACAGAGCACGACACATATCTATATACCGGTAGTATATATATATATATAATAGTATAATAATATATTAGAGGTATACTAATATAGTATATACTATAGTAGTATATATATATTAAACTTCCTTTCTTTCTCTGGGCCTGGTTCCCAAGTCATAGTCTACCCAAGCTTACCTTCTTTCTCCATTTAACAACTCACCACGTTGTCCTCTTCATTTTTCCCCTTTCTTTCTTTCTTTATCTTTCCTTCTCCTACAGAGATTGCTTCTTCGCCATTTCTGCTTCTTTGGTCTTTCCCCTTTGTCTTGCGCAATTCCCATTCCCCTCTTGCTCTTCTAACTTCATCGTCCATATGTCCGCTTCGCTTTCGGTTCTCCTCTCTCTCTCTGCCTCTCCTTTTAAACCCTGGATACCGGTCCAACCTGTCTCCCTCGTCAACCTGTAATATTTCCTCAC
The DNA here is from genome assembly GCF_003789085.1 of Penaeus vannamei. NCBI lineage: Eukaryota > Metazoa > Arthropoda > Malacostraca > Decapoda > Penaeidae > Penaeus > Penaeus vannamei. The sequence continues at coordinate 228,875 of NW_020868433.1, read as the reverse complement.
GCTTCGCTCCTCTCGTCAGCTATGCCCTCCTAGCCCTTTTCGCCGCTGCCGCTTACTTCTTCCTATACTTCCTTCTGCCTGCTTTTTCCCTTTCCTTTATAGGCGGGGCCTTCCCGCTCGCACCGCCTCCCTTTTTCCTAAATGCTCTTTCCTCTGCCCTCCTTCCAGCGCTTGCTCTCAGATTCTCTCTTTATCCCTCTTTCTTCGCTTTTCGCGTTCTTGCGTCGACTAGACTTCCTACTCCTCTATTTCCCTGCCGTCCCTTCGCGGCTCCCCTCTATATCCCTGCCCGCGCTCCCTGTTCTCCCGCTTTTTCTCTTCTCTCCCTCCGCTTCCTCTCCATCTCTCTTACTTCTCCCTATCTTCCTCCTTCTCCTAGTGATCCCTGCCACCGCTCACCCTGGTCCCTCTCCTTTTCTTCTCACTCGCCATTCCTTCCTCTTTTCTCTTCTTCTCGCCTATCTTCCCTGAAGCTCCCGCTCTACGAATCCCTCACCGTCCCGTTCCTTCCGCCCTCTATATGCCCTCCCTCTGCCTTCCTCCCGCCTTCCTTCTCGCGCTCCCCCGTACTCCCGCCCTTACCTTCTACTCCTTACCAGTGCCTCCCTATAGGTCCCTCCCGTCGGGCTTCCGTCCCCCTCTTCTCATTCTTCTCCTGCCCTTCCTCGTCCCCCTTGACCCTTAGCTTTTGCCGCGCTTAGAGCGTTCCTCCACCCCTATATCCTCCCTCCCTCCGGCCCCCCTTCTATACCCTCCCCTCCTTCCTTCCCGTAACAGCTGAGTTTTCCCCTTTGCGCTTCTCGCTACCGCCGTCTCTCCCCTTCCCGTTCTTCGCCTTACCTCCCCCCTATATCCGGCTTCCGATGCATGTGTGGTTTACTGGGAAAGTCGCTTCGTCCATTCTCTTCTTCTCCCTATCCTTCCTCCCCCCCTTGGCTATATCCCCGTCCCTCTGCCTTCCCTCCCCCCTTCGCCTTGTGCTGGCCCGCCCCTCGCGCTTGCCTACGCGACTCTATAGTCCTTCCCCTCCCTTCTCCCGCTTCCCTTCTCCTCCTCGCCTCCCTTCTGCTTCTTCTACACCTACCGTTCCTCCCCCATCTGTATCCCTCCCCTCCCTTCTTCCCCCCTTCCCTTCTCGCCCCCTCTATAGATCCTACCCTCCCTTCCTCCCCTTCCCTTCTCCCCCCTTCTAATGCCCTCCCCTCCCTTCCTCCTCCCCCCCTCCCCCTTCCCTTCCTCCCCCTCTATATCCCTCCCCTCCCTTCCTCCCCTTTTCCTTCTCTTCTTCTCCCTACTTCCTCCCCTTCTATATCCCTCCCTTCCTTCCTCCCCCCCCCCCTGTCTCCGCCCGCCCTCCGCCTCCGACCAACACTCCACCCGAGAGACAACAAAGAGCCTGTGGACTCGGCTGTGTATTGCTCGGCCAGATCCAACCCGTAAGACCAGAGCTGCCTCATTACCCCTGTCTTCCGGGAGAAAGGGAGAGAGAGAGAGAGGGAGAGAGGGGGGAGAGGGGGGGGGGGAGGTGAGGAGAGGAGGAGGGGGAGAAAAGGAGAGAGCGAGAAAGAAGAGATGGGTGAGATATGAGAGAGGGAGAGAGAGGGGGTAGGAGGAGAAGGTGGAGGAGAGGAAGGGAGAGAGCGGAAAGGAAGGAAAGGAATGGCAAGAGAGAGAGGAAAGAGAGAGAGAGAGTTAGAGAAAGAGAGAGAGAGATAGAGAAAGAGAGAGAGAGAAAAGAGAGAGAGAGAGAGAGAGAAAGAGAGGCAAGACAGAAGATGTTAAAGAGGGAAATAAAAAAGGATTTTTAAGAAAAAGGCAATCAAACAGATATGGTCCAAAACATTATTTACACAATTAAAAACCATTTCGTATCATTTTTTTCTTGCTGTAGTTTCCTTTTCGTTAGATTTTTCTCTCTCTCTTTAATTCTCGTTCTTTGATCTCTTTGATTCACGTCCTATATTTGCCTTCATTGCTTCTCCCTTATTCCCTCGTTCTTTTTTTTTTTTTTTTTTGTTATTTTCTTCCTTCTGTTCTTTCCGAGGAATCATTAGCCTCGAGTCTTAAGTGTGATCTCAAGGTGCTTGCTGCTCCTTGAATATTAAGGAAGGCGCCGCTGTGGCTAAGAATTGAGAATAGGGATAGAGTGGATGGCATGAAGAGGAGAGGGAGAGAGAGGGAGGGAGGGAGGGAGAGAGAGAGGAGAGAGAAGAGAGAGAGAGAGAGAGAGAGAGAGAGAGAGAGAGAGAGAGAGAGAGAGAGAGAGGAGAGAGAGAAGAGAAAGAAAGAGAGGAGAGAGAAGAGTGAGAGGAGGGAGGGAGGGTGAAGAGAGGGGAGAGAAGAAGGGAGAGAGAGAGAGAGAAGGGGGGGGGGAGAGAGAGAGAGAGACTGAGAGAGGAGAGAGAGAGAGAGAGAGAGAGGGAGAGTAGAAGGAGAGGAGAGAGAGAGAGAGAGAGAGCAGGAGAGAGGAGAGAGAAGGAGATTAGAGAGAGAGGGGGGGGAGAAAGAGGGAGAGAGAGAGAGAGAGAGAGAGAGAGAGAAGAAGGGGGGGGAGATGGGAAGAAGAGGGGAGGGAGTGAGAGAGAGAGAGAAAAAAAGGCAGGAGGGATATAGAAGCTGGAGAGAAGGAGAGAGAGGAGGAAAGGAAGAAGAAGAAATGCATTAGAGACGCATAAAAAATAACAAGCGACACGGTGTGTTTCTTTCGCAAGCAAAATTGTTCAAAGGTTCATTACAATTCAGAATACAGGCATGGGACTATTCTCACAGAAGGGATTATTTGAGCTCTTCAGATTAGCATCGAAAATTCTCGTGGGATTTGCCTACATTTTAAACACATATATTTTTTTCATATATCTTACCCTAGCAATATTTTGTGCTATAATTTTTTTTTCTTTTAGTTGTTTGGAGAGAGAAACGAAAAGAAATAATTCTTTTTCGCACTTTGGTACGTGTGCCTGAGAAAAGGACATACACACGTACCTCTGTCATCTTGAACATTTAATTATGCATCAGTCATAAGACAATAACAACTTCGATATCAACAAATTCAAAAATCAGAGCAACGAGGATCAAAAGCAAAAGATGCTTAGAAAAGAACATAAAAACAAGAACAACCATAAGGAAATCAAGGGAGATAAAGGAAGCGAAAAGATAAGTGAAAATGCAACATGACAAAAATTTTATCATGATTTAAATAAAAAAGGAAAAAAAGAAGAGAAAAAGAGTGATACTTATGGCATTATTGTATTTGCATTAAAATACCGTATTAGCAATCAATGAAATGATAACATCAAGAGAGGTCTTATGATATGATAACAGTTTAAATAACAATAATAGTAACAATACCACATTAACAATAACAAAGAACAATAACAATGGCAGTAACACAATAACAATAACAAAGAATATTGATAACAATTCCATAAGTAGAGTCACAAATAAAGATGAAAAATAACAGTAACAAAGCAAACGCAAAAAATAATAATTAATAATTAATAATAATAAATAAAAATAAATAAATAAAATGAAATAAAAAATAAAAAAATGCATAAAAAAAATAAATAAAACTAATAACAACAGCAACAGTACTGTAGCACCTCAGTCGCCCTAACTTCTCGGGACCTAACTCAAAAGAAGTTTCACCGGAAGTATGAGGGGTCTGGGCGGTCGAGTAGGAGCCCCCAAGACTAACGCAGCGTGGAGGGTCAGCTCAGGCGACAGGTCAAGGTCACAACGACGCCACGGGGTACTTTCTGATAGCAAGTCATGTGCATTGCCCTTTGTAAGAGGCAGTTGTAGAAACGGAAACATGATATCATCAATAATGATGATCATAACACTAATGATTGTAATGTTGATAATGAGAATGGTGATAGTAAAAATAACGATAGTGATGATAGTATTAACAGCAATAGCAATAATAATAATAATGATAAGGATAATAATAATAATAATAATAATAATAATAATAATAATAATAATAATAATAATAACAATAATACTAATGATAATAATAGTAATGATAATAATAACATTGGTAATAACAATAATGATGATGATTATCATAATAACGATAATGATAACGATTATAATGATAATAGTGATATTAATATAATGATAATAGAAGTAATAATAATTGCGATAATGGTGATAATATTAAGAAAATAATGAAAATTAAAGTAATGACATTAACAATAGTAAAAGTGATGATATGTGATATTAATGTGGATAATGATATTGATAATGATAGTAATAGTAATTATGATAGTGATGATAGTTATAAAAACAATAATAATAATAATGATGATGATATTAATGATAACATTGATGATAATGATAATAGCAATCATAATGAAGATGATGATAACAGTGATTAACAGTAATGAAAATGATTCCATGATGATGATTATGATGCATTGATGATGATGATAATGATGATAATTATACTAGTACTAGTAGTAACAGCAGTGATAAAAATAACTAAATAACACTAACATAGAAAGTCACTAAACACAGAAACAAAAGAAAAGCAATAGAGAAATGATGATGATAATACCTCGATGCCAAAAAGAAAGGATTTTGATAAAGTATTATAAAAAAAGCAATGATAAATGATAATTTCAATAACATGAACTCGCTATCAATAACAAAAGATATTGATAAAACATTAAGAAAAGAACAAGAACAAATGAAAAATGCAAAAAGAGCTCGCAGGCAGTAACAAAGAATACTGATAAAACAGCAATAGAGAAAAGATAAATAAATTGTCAAAAAAGAGCTCGCTAGTAATGACAATGAATATTGATAAAACAATAATAGAATAAAAATGATAATTGAAATGTCAATAACAAGAACTCTCTAGCAATGATAAAGAATATAGATAAACCATTAATAAAATAACAATAAAAGACAATATCAGTAACAAGAAAAGGCTAACAATAACAAATATTTCGAGAATCAGAATCAAATAACAAGGATGTAGAACCATGAACAACTAATCCACAATATCCACATGTCAGTCATCTCAATCGGATGTGATTGGAGGTAAATTTCATATAAATCTACCTGTAAATCTATTTTTTTTTTTCGCCTCTCTGTTTTCTATTATCGCAACACTTTCTCTTATTCTTGCTAACGCATTTTTTTTATATTATTTCTTTTACTATTTATGTATGTCTATTTATTTGTCTATCGAGGTCGCTGCCCGCCTGTCTGTCTATCTTTCTATCTTGTTCCTCCCCTTTCTATCGTCCTCTCTCTCTTCATCCCATACATATCAAATTTATCATTATATCATTATCACCATTATCAGCGCGTGTACACACATATACTATATATATATATATATATATATATTATATATATATATATATATATATATATATATATATATATATATATATTATATGTGTGTGTGTGTGTGTGTGTGTGTGTGTGTGTGTGTGTGTGTGTGTGTGTGTGTGTGTGTGTGTGTGTGTGTGTGTGTGTATGTATGTGTGTGTGTGTGTGTGTGTGTGTGTGTGTGTGTGTGTGTGTTGTGTGTGTGTGTATATATATATTATATATTTATATATATATATATATATATATATATATATATATATATATATATATATATATATAATATATATATATATATATATATCCCTATCATTCCTTCTTACGTTCCCTCATCCATCTATATTTCTTTCTTTCTATGTATCATTTTATTATGCCTTAGTATAAACGTTTTGCGTATTTGTCTGTATCTATCTCTGTCTACGTACAACCTCTCATCGCCCTATAGATCTATCTATCAGTCTTTACCCTATAGATCTACGTGTGAATAAAAACATTAACGTATTGATACTATGGAAGAAAAACCCACAATGCACATGATTTACTGAGGAAAGTGAGATTTTCCTCAATAAATCTAGTTTGTGCATTGTGGGTTTTTCTACCAGATCTACGTATGCATACTCTCCTACCCTATTCCACTCTATCTACCTATCTCCAGTCTTCTATCTCTTCCCATCCTCCTTCCCCATCCTCTCCCTCTCCCTCTGCCTCATACCTGGCCAATCCCAAGGTCATTGCAAAGCATTATTGTTAGATTAACGTGATCCGAGTGTCAATATGGCCGACTCAGCTGCAAGGCCTCGGCGCCATCCACTAAAAACAGGTTCTCTTTGGCTCCCTCGCCGTTCCGTTTCCTTTTTTTTTTTTTTTTTTTTTTTTTTTTTGCTTGCTTGCGGGTTCTTGTGTTGTCTGTACCTCGCTCTGTCTGTCTGTCTGTTTATCTGTCTCTTTCTGTCTGTTTGTCTCTTTCTCTCTTTCTATCTATCTCTAACTCACTCTCTTCTCTCTCTCTCTCTCTCTCTCTCTCTCTCTCTCTCTCTCTCTCTCTCTCTCTCTCTCTCTCTCTCTCTCTTCTCTCTCTCTTTCTATCTATCTCTAACTCTCTCAGTTGTATGAACATCCGTTGGCATGTACATGTGCACGTGCTTGTATGTACCTCTGTGTATGTATTTGTCTTGCTTTATGTACTTTTGGATACAGGTGCGTGTGTACATAAATGTACATGTACACTACAAAAGGTCTTACATACATGTATACGTATGTGTGCGTATATGTCCTCGCGTCCGCATCGAAGCATGTGCAACGAAACCCGAAATCTGGTTTAGGCAAAGGAGCTCAAGAAACACTCCTTATAAGGTGCGCACGGGACTGTTACTCCCCCCACCCCCCACCCCCCACCCCACCCACTCCTCTGGCCTCCCGGGGTACGTGTTTTTAATGTTTTTTTATTCATTTGCATATCGCTAGTTGCACGGTGGCTCGGATCTTTGGCTCGGCGAGGTGGAGCGTTTGGAATCTCGATCGGTTTGTCTTCCCGCTCTGGATTATGTTTTTTTTTTTTCTTCTTCTTCTTCTTCTTCATCTTCTTCTTCTTCTTTTTTCTTCTTCTTCTTCTTCTTCTTCTTCTTTCTTCTTCTTCTTCTTCTTTTTCTTCTTCTTCTTCTTCTTCTTCTTTCTTAATCCTTTTTTCACATAATTCTATTATTTCCTCTTCTGATTCTTTCTTCTTCTTAGCATTGTTGATTTGCTCATAATT
>NW_020868433.1:209279-211779 GCF_003789085.1 Penaeus vannamei | reverse complement strand
GCTGTTATTTCAATTATCATCTTTGTCCTTTTATTATTATTGTTTCTATCATTACTATTATAATTCTTATTTTCATTGTCATTTCTGTTGGTTTTTTATTATTATTAATAATTTCTTGTTATTATTGTTATTGATATCATCATTATCATTATTATTGTTATTGGTATTTTTATCATTAGTGTTATTACTAACATTACTATCCTTGTTGTTGTTATCATTATTATTGTTATTACTGCCATCATTATTAGCGTTATTACTATTACCATTATCATTGTTATTATCTTTATTTTTGTTTTTGTTGATGCTATTATTATCATCAATTATTATTATCCTTTTAATAATGTTATTTTTGTCATTATCATTATCATCATAATCATTTTTGTCATTAGTGTTATTTCTATTATGTTTATCATTATTGTATCATTATCATTATTGTTATTATCATCATAATTAGCATAATAATATGTTTAATCTTACCACTGGTGTTGCTTTTAATCATTAATATTTCCATTCTTATCCTCATCATTAATTTTATTATTTGTATTAGTATTTTCATCATGATGATTATCATTATCATTATCAAAGCTATGATTTTTGTTGATATTATAATCATTATTGTCTTTATCCTGATCATCATTATCATTCTTATCATTATCTTAATTATTAGTATCACCATTCTTATTATCATTAATGTTATCATCAAGTCTGTTATTGTTACTATAATTATTTTCATAATTAATATCTTTATTACTATCGTTATTATCATTACTATTATTCTTGAAATCCTTATCATCAGTAGTAGCATTGTTATTATTATCATTATCTTTATATTTTTATCATTATCATTATTATTGATATTTCATCATCGTAACCATTATTGTTTTCATAGTCATTGGTATCCTAATCATATTATTTTTGTTATCATTGATATCATCATTGTTTTTGTTGTTGTTTTGTTATTATTTTCATTGTTGTTCTTGGTGTTATCATCATTATTGTCCTTCACATCATCATTCTTATTATGGTCCTTATGAATGTCAATCACACCATTTTTGCCGATGTCAGTTTCATTAGTATGATCTTTTCCTTTGCCGGTGTTATCAGCGTCTTCTTATCATTTTCATCAATCACCGTATATTTCAGTCGCCATATCTATAACAAGGAATCTGAAATGAACAGCTGAATTAACAAGATACCGATGACGTAAAATAAAAACGAATGTGAAAGATAGTCACCATAACTCACCTGCAATCCTTCACCCTATTCGCATCAAGGCGTCTCTCTCTTCCATCACACTCCCCCCTATTCATTATCCACGACTCCCCCCCCCCTTCTCCCTAAATCCCCCCCCCCTCCTCCCCCTAGCTTGTCAATCACGACTTTCACCTCCAACGAAATGCATATTGATACTGTGCAATATCCACGAGTTCGCCTGTCATGAGGTTGCAAAGATAGATTGCAATGTATGTCTTCTTCAAAGTCCGAGCCCTTTGAACCCACCTGTAACGCTACGTTCCCGTTCGTGGCTGGGCAGCTGGGCGAGTCAACGATATGAAGGCTACAATAGACAGTTTTTTTCCTCTCCTAAAACGGTCGTCGCTGAGAGGAAGGTCACGCGAAGAACGAAATACTCACGAAAAACGCCTAAGACCGAGTTGAAGGCCGATGACTACTCCTTGCTGTATCTCTTGTTATCTAAGTCATCCTGCCATCAATCTCTTCCTTCTCGCTCGGGTTTCGATCCTATCAGACGGATCTCGACAACGGACCCCCCAGATGCCACCTGCAACATCCTACAACACCTGTAATTTGGTCCGAGACAGTTATTTCTGATTGGAACAAGAAATGGCGCGATAACGTCGAGATACCTGCGCGCGACTGAGAGCGAATAGGATTCTATCTCTCTTTGCGGAGTTGGAACCGAAACGTGTGCGCTTGGATGCTATAGATGAGTCGGGTGGATGGATGGTCGCGGCGCTGATTGTTTATAGGTTATGAACATGACGATATTTCACTAAATCTACGAATATGTGTACAGACGTGTGTTTTAGGGTATGCTTATGTGTGTATGTGCTTACGTGTGTGTGACTGTGTGAATGTGTATGTGTGTGCGTGTGTATGTGACGTGTGCGTGTGCGTGTGTGTCTGTATGTGTGTATGAGTGTGTGTGGTGTGTGTACAATATGAGTGTAATGTATGTCTATTTGAGTGTGTGCGTGCGCGTGCGAGATTTTTCGGAATGCCTCCTGCTTAACATGCACATCGGCGCAAACGCGTCTTGGCTCCTCCTTAAGAAACCGAACCTCAATGCGGAGTAAAACACAAGAGTCAAAACACTTGATTGGATGATCCTAATCAAATCTTCTCTGCTAATTATTCGAGGTACGTTAATGACACCCAGTGGCATCTGGGGACGTCTGCCTGTGAGCGGCTGAGGATCTCTCTCTCTCTCTCTCTCTCTCTCTCTCTCTCTCTCATCTCTCTCTCTCTCCTTCTTCTG
>NW_020868433.1:201779-204279 GCF_003789085.1 Penaeus vannamei | reverse complement strand
GAGAGAGCGGTAGGAAAACTTCCGACTACTAAGGGCAACACACAAGAACAAAATCGTTGTATTTCAGATCATTATCAATGCCAACCCGCCCATTATCTCATGCTTCTCGTCACCAACCTGCGAAACATCAAATGATTATCCCTATGTTATCAATAATCACCAAACTGTAAAGTACATTATCGTCGATAAAAAATGCAGTTATAAAAAAAATAATAATAATAATAAAAAAAAGTTATCTTTAAGCATTACTTTAATACATCAGCGACCATTCAAACACAGCGTCAAGACCGAAACGAACGAGACAAATACCTGCGTGACTGTAACCTTAAGACGTCAAAATACTACACGCGATGATTGATGAGCGAGAGACCGCCGTGAACACGTTTTAAAATGACTGCCTCGAGAGACAACACTACATTTCTCTCGCCTGACGACTAATATGCTAACAGACAGACACAAACAAAACCACAAAACCGCACAATAAGCACTCAATGTTTATCGTTTTCCTATCTCTGCTGGCGAGCACTGGGGGTAACTGACCTAGAAATTGGCAACCTTAACCTAAATTTTATAAAACCTGACAAAGGATGCGAATGTAAATCGGTGCTGTTTCCCCAATCACTGAAAAAAGTGGCAAAAGGGGATACCTCTCATTAGTTTCTTAAAGTATATGAAAAGGATTAAATCTAAAAACAATAACGGAGACAGACGCAAATCCTCTCTTAAATGAAAGCTCAGCCTCGATATCCTAACATTTACTCCGCCAATACAACTCTCCGAACTTTCTCCTTAATACGACCCTTAGCTATTTTACTTAATACTTTCATTTCACACAAATAAAAGAAACTTAACTACCAGATAGACATGCATACTATAATGCATATCCAAACTATTTACCAATTACCTTCCAGTTCCCCCTTACGGTCAATGACCCGCCCGGTGCTGCCTAAGCTGCCTGCTTGGTGTCTGCTTCACATCCAATTTAAGAAGCTATCAGCATAATACAATGGCCCTCCGCGGGAAAAAGGGATCATCTAATCCCATTTCACTTAATGCGACGGCGGAGGCACTGCTTTTGCCTCTTGACAGCGTGAGGCACTGGCACCGTGATGAGCGCCACAGGTGATCTGCCACGGGGAATCTCGTCGGGGTGAGAGATTAGTCCACGAAGACCTCGGGATTATAACCTGAGCATCTACACCTCAGATTCGAGGAATGCTTTCGCTGCTGACAAGAATCCGAAACAAAAAGTTTAAAACAAGCAAAAAAGACGAACGCATGCGAGGGACTGCCAGAATATCTAGTCGAAGGTCATGACACAGTTAACATTCTAACATTTAGTCTAGTTTACTTCTACTCTTGCTCATTCCCTTATTCCCAAACATCCGAATGGCGTTTAGCAAAATCCTTTCAACATCCGTCTTATCAGGCCAAAATAAAGAACCTTTGACGCACGCAAGGTATCCAAGAACGAGCCGTGTTATGAAAACGCGATGCACTCGACACAACAAAAATACGTAAGGAGAGCAGTGTCTCAAGGGACGAGGTATTATTAGTCTCTTTTTTTTTTGCAACGTTGCCATGCTGATATGCGCTTCAGAATTTAATCCAACCCTTCTTGGGCCTCATCGCTAATATGCTTAATTTCTGAACATACATTTGAGTCCATACGTACACTCCATACAGGTGGTGCTGGGGTTTGTGTGTAAAGATAGACATTTTATCTCTATTTTGCTAAAGGAAAAGGAAGGTCAGATGTACTAATCATTCTGAAGGTTTGACTCAAGCTTCTAATACCGTCGATTTAAACACTGATATTTCCGGAACATCTTGTGCGGCCAGTTAGCTGAAAAATCTAGTCCAAGTTCACCTTCCACGAAATTCAGAAATAAACTTTTAACCGTGCAAACCGTGAAGTTTACATTAACGAAAATACATTATTCATAGTTCCCTATTAATTAAACTTTAATGCTACATTACGCTTTAAAAAATTGCGCAGCGTTTATGAAATGGTAAATGAACTAAAAACTAAACAAAAGGAAAGAACAGAGAAAGATATAAAGAAACACAACACAGGTCCACGCGTCGGCCAGCACTAGCCAGACCTCACTGCATAAACAAACCAACACGCACACATCACGAAGGTAAGGAAGGAAACTCACTCTCCCTATGCCTGCATTATTCCATACATATGTTTAAAATATCGTTTCTAATACTACGAATTTGTTTTAACGGCAGAATATAGTTGTACGTGATTTGTGAGTAAAACATGGAATAAAACAGTTAACCTTCTTAGTTTCCTTATATATATCCGGGTCGTGATGAAGTGACGTGCAGGTGTATCACCCTGGGTTGCGTGCTCTCCTTGATTCTGTTATACCGAGTTTTGGATTTTTCATCATGTCATTAACCTCTTTCTTTAGTTTTAATTCGACTTCTTCAGCGTTCTTTAATTTGAGAAAAGTTTATACTCAGGATATTCTCGACGACTTCTCGAACA
>NW_020868433.1:194279-196779 GCF_003789085.1 Penaeus vannamei | reverse complement strand
GGATGATAATCTTTGTGTGTTTATTTATCGTTTTTCATTGAGCAGCCTGCATGCCTCTCTCTACTCGTCTGCTCTGGCCGCTTTGCGCTGCATCTGCATCAAAATTCCGCTCATAAATTTAATTTAGTTTGCTCTCGCCCCTCGCCTTGAATCTCGTTGTGAATTATGTCAATGAGATATATGAGAAGGAAAGACAAGTCATTGACTCAGATGCAGTGAATCTCGTTGTGAATTAATATTTATTCTTGTCATTGAATGGAATGAATATGTACAAGAGATACCATGAAGGAAAGAATTATAAGCCGTGTATTATAGGCGGAGGAATAAATACGGGAAACAAAGGCGGGAAAAATGAATTCTCAATGAAAGTTGTTGCAAGCTGTAACTGTTTTTCCTTGCTTATGTTCTTTTAAGACCACTGATTAAATATGTCTAATTTAATTTTCCCTTTATAATCTGAACCGAAAAAACGCAGATGATTTGGTAAAAAAATGGTGACTGTGAACTTTCACATGGATCAGGATCTTCAGAAACAAGCGCGTCTGATTAAGCTTATCATTGTCCTTGCATCTGTCTACCGCTGTTGCAGCAATTCATGCATCCTTGAAGTCCAATAAAATATATGTATGAACTCAAAGAAGTGTGTAACACGTTGTTACGATAAGGCTCTGCATTAAATAGATGAAAAACCAGATCAGTAGCTATCTCATCGTTTTTCATTAAAAAGGTTGAAATCAGAGGTCACATAAACTCCGTGTAAGAAAAAATATATAGCGCACTGATACATTGAAAACTTGTCAATCCAGCTGATTTTCACTCCACCAATCAGAATTCTGGTTTCAAGGGCGTTAGGGATCAGCAACCAATCAGGGAACGTAACCTGGAAAATGTAAACAAAGGCACGTGTCTTAATCTGAAAATACCAAAACAGTGTGTGAAATGCCATACGAATGCAAACAATTGCAAGAAAATCATGGCTCCCGTGAATCACTTCTTGTTGCTTATTAAATCGATGCGTTGTGTGCAAAATGTTAGGAGAAGAAAATAATTACACATCGGGATATCTGAGTCAGTATTTATATTTCGGATCAAGTAATGCAAACCTTTTAAAACAAGAAAAGAAAAGGAAAGCATAGGTGTCATTCGTTCAGTCTTCTGATACGTTCATTATTGTTATTATTTTATTATTATTATTAATATTATTATTTTGAATATGCTGTGAAAATGTTTTGTCAGGAGAGAAATACCAGAATATGATTATGGTTTCATATACTGTCCTTCATACTATATGTAAATTGAATCTATTGGGAAACTGAAATGAAACAGCCTCTTGTGTGTGTTTTATGACTATTGTGGAATAAGTACAATTGCACGCTAAACCCTAATTACCTGATTAAAGAGATTCATTCTTTGAGACTTTAAGAGACTGCTAACGCTTATAAGTTATATATTCCTTTAACTGACTTTTATTATTGATGTACAAACATGTAGCAAAATCCTTAATATTAGGTGTGGGGTTGCATTTCCAATAATACTGTAAATCTATTATATCTTTGATAGACAGACAATGATGGGTTACCTCAATAGTCTATGATCTAGTAAATTTCTAACCTAAGTTGATAATATCAAATATATATTACAGTTGGCTTATATGCTACTAATATCCAACCAGTAACATTTACCTTTTACTTAAAAAGGTGAATACTCTAAGTCCTCTTCCCTCAGATTTATAAATATTCCTTTGTAACTCATTCCCTCCTTCACAAATGAACATATAAAGCATCATAATTCACATGCTTTGTTCAATATTTGCATGAACACAGACAGGGGATGCATAAATAGAGATGAACCAGCTGTCACAATGTGCGTTTATTAAGTTTTTAAAAAGCTCTGCACAATCCTAAACCGCAGTGATATTCTGTAACCAATCAGACAATAAGCTGATATATATACATATAGAAAAACATATTTTCAAACTGCTCAACCTTTCCGATAAATCTAAGTCAGTGCTATTGTCAAAAAAAAAATACTTGAACAACATAAAGTCAAATGCAAGAATAATGTAGACATTTTATTAAATGAGAAATATGTAAATATGCTGACTTTCTCAAAATGATTATACATATATGTGGAATTTATAACCAAAAAATGTATGTCATAAATGGCCGGAATTGGTTAATGTCATAAAATGGTTTCTCTTATCATCAGGAGGAAAGAGTTAAACCAATTAACACATCTATAAATAATGATATAAGAGGAGAAAGAGGTATATTAATCATAAACTGATTATTGTTGAGAGCAAACAATTTACAAACATCAGAATAATGTATTCATTGCCTTATCATAAGACATCGTACTTAACTCACTGGTACTGGGTATATGGCTTATACATTGTAGTTTGTTTTGTCAGTTTTTTTTAACAAAAATGGCTTCACTACCACTTTGTCATTACCAAAAAAAAATTGATTTCTAATATCATTATTATCATTATTGGTGACGT
>NW_020868433.1:159279-181779 GCF_003789085.1 Penaeus vannamei | reverse complement strand
GATTAGTTTCCTGTATTCAAGATTTTCAGTTCTATTTCAATAAGATTCAAGTCTGCAAAATAATTGTCATTGATTATCACCGGCTTATCTTTCAATGGAATAATTTTGCACAATAGTGATCTATACTGTTGACTGAGACATACATTATCAAGTCATTCAGTCAAGTGGATTAAGCCATAAGCCTTTTCATTTTGCATTCTTGACAGTAGAGAGGAAGTCTTTTTGACATACATAATTAAAAAAAATAAAATGAGAAAATAGAGAGATGTAGTTTGCCGGTAACTTGTCACATTAGTAATTATACAAATATGAAGTCCTTGCATTACTTGGCATGTCACCATATCTCAAAATGATGAGCTCATTTGATGATTGATCTGTAGACAAATTTCTTCACTTATATTTTCATATTCATTTATACATTGCTTTTTCTTTTATGTTTCAGCATTGTGTTGGTTGTTTGTCCCGAATATTGAGTCAGCTCACTCACGGTCATCTAAGAGTATATCAGAAGGTGAAACAGTCCTCCAAGCATTCTCATTTATGAAAGACATCGACTGGAAAGTGTTTGGAGATATTTTCCTCGTGCGGTTTTTCCTCAGCTTCTCATCCTTGGTGTACAGATCAAACTTTTCCCTTTTGATTGATCAGAATTTTGGTGCTAGTCCGAAGGTTATAGGCTACCTTATATCTTTCCAGGTGAGACTAAAGAGATGAGTGAAATGTGTTTGGATGAGTCTTTTATAAAGGTTTATGTTTTTTTGAGAATATTTAAATGTAAATGTTACACGGGCTGCAGTGATGTTGATTATAACATGATTGAATACAAAGTGAAAGGCGCTTTCTTTAACTAATGCTATGTATTAATAAGTTGATACATTAGTTTGATATTTTCCATCTTGATAGTTATTTTACATACCTTTTGAATAAATATTCTTTTGTTTATGGCATCTAATAGCCTTATATCTAAAGGTTGTTAATTTGAAAACCACATTTTTATGAGTTAACTCCTTGTGGATGGGTCCTGTAATATTTAATGCACTTTCAATAACCTTGACTTATCCAGCTCTCATAGAATATCAGTAATATCAGTCTTTTTTAATCATTACCAACTAATTTTGTGGCAGAATTTCTTATAATATAGATTTATTGAAACTTTGTTTGAATGGGACCTATGTGGTTATCTTTAGCTTGTTAGTGTGGAATTGATATAGTGAACTATTAGAAGACCTGTAGCTTTGCAGAAACCCAAGTAGTATTATCAATCAAGCATTTTATTTTTAGTAGGCTGTCATGTCTAGGAAGCTATTTTAGAGACCTAGGTTCCTGTAGATTTATACTGCATAAAATATAAAACTTGAGCAATATACTGTCAACCATTTTGGCTTATTTATTTTGGAATGATCCGGTTATCCCTTGTTTACACACAGATTTGTATGCTTTTATAATGGTATTAATTTATGAGATTTAGTACTATATTGAAGAAGACCTTGGTACATATGTTTCTCAGTGTGATATACTTGTGTAAAGTTGCTGGTGGGAGCTATAGGATAAACATTATAAAAGTGTTAATTAATCCCTTATCTGGGATGTTTTGCTGACCACATATGGCTCATAATATAAGCATTAGACTTACTTGAGTGGCCACTCTCATGGGTGGCTTTTTGTCTGGGTACACATGAACGCTCATGGGTGGTGTCAAGACTCCCTGCCATCCCTTTGCAATGTTATTTCTTTTACAGTAGTAGTAAGGAAAGCAGGATTTCATTAAGAAATTGACACATATCTGCATATAATTATCATAAATATTTTTATTTATGCTAAAGTGACAAAAAGACCAAGGAATACAGCTGTGATCATATTGTTGATATTCATGCCAGGTCTTGATGAGGTTTTGTACACAGTCATAGAACCAATGATAACTTTTTTATTTTTATTTATTTATTTTCTTTTACAGGGTATCATCAGTGCTGTAGCTGGATTCTTTACAGGCAAGGTGTCCAAAATCTACCAGGACTCTCAGCGGGAACTTTTCCACAGCTCGGTTCTTCTTACGCTAGCCCTGCTGGGGTTGACTTTAGCACCATCTTTAACATTACTGCTAGCGTGCCTCATACCTCTGTGTGTTAGCTCTGCTGTGATAAGAGTCAGCAGCTCAGCCATCACCATAGGGCGATGTGAGCCTGACAAGGTACTTGACTTTTGCCATTTGTAGTTTCAACAAACTAAGGAGCTTATGCTTCTTCTGATTGAAATTGAATTGAATTGTAATTAACAAACATTTTAACAGATGTAGACGGAGACTTCAGCCTTCGCCTCAACTTATTTTGCTGTCTTTTCTTCTCCTTTCCTTTTCATTCTCTTTTTCATTCCCTCTTCTGTCCACTTCCTAAGGTGTTAGAGCTGTACTGAAAGGATAAAAAACTGGATGGCCCTTACCCAATATGTTGATGATCCTGAGGGGTAGATCATTTCTTTTCCCCACTTATTTCAGGCTCACCATGGCCGATAGTGATGTTTTATCCTTATTATCTTTCATCAACTAGCCTATCTAAATTTGATTTAATTGGTTTTCTGACCCCCACCTCTCCTTTGAACACGGCTCTGACCATTGATACTAATAACCCCTCCATGATGTCTACTGACAACTCTCCATTTGAAACCACCCACCCAGGTATTACTCAACCGAAAAAAAAGCACCCCTTCCTCTCTCCCAACATTCTCCACTCCATCTCCTACTGCAAAGACTTCTTCATTGTCTACCCCCCTCCCCCCTTCATTACTACTATTCACCCTTATGATCCTCATCCCCCCCCTGTCTTCTCCACCCTGGTCCTTCTACTGCCTCTACCTCTGCAAACCTTTTGAGCATTCTCTTTGGCCCAGCCAAGTGGGATTGATTCTTTGTGATTCCCCCTACAGCCTCTTAGTGTGACAATTCTCTTCCCTTCCAACAGTGTCTCCAAAAACAAGTAGGCAAAGTTTCCTTTCGCATTCGTTCTGATCGTTCATGCCTTGTGACAGTTACATCTGAGTCCCAAGCTTGTGCAGTATCTACCCTGACTGACCTCACTGGCAAACTTATTCCTGCTGAACCTCACTCCTCTCTGTCTTCCCAACTGATTGTCTTATTTGCAACAAAAACTGGTCAGACTTTGAAAATTATCTACTTGCCTGCCTTAATGACTATGATCCAGTAGCAGTACACTGCTACACAATGCCTCCTGGAGGACAATATAAGTCTTACACCAATATTGCTAAGATTAGCTCCCTTAGACATGACCTCCCCCATGTCCGACCATATAGACCCCTTCCTTATCAGTGTCAAAAATGTTGGCGTTTTGGACATTCAGCCAAATACTGTCACTCCACAGCCCGCTGCACTCTATGTGCCCAACCTGGTCATGACCATTCAAATTGCTAAGTACTTGTGCCAGTTGTGGTTTCTCTCATATTGTATTTTATAGAAGTTGAACTGCTTATAAGCTTGAGTGTGATTTAGCATTTCTCAGATTCAAACTAGGTTTCACTCTATGTGAGGCCAGACAGGAAGGACAGCAATGAGGTTTCTCACTCTTTACCTATTCCAAAACAGGTGTCCCGTGAATCCCTTCTATCTCCAAAGTGTTCTTCTCTGGAGCCCTCCCTTCTGACACTCTGATACTTGACCACCTTCCCCAGTTCCCTTATCTCATCCCCTGGATTCTTCTGCAACTTCATCAACAGCCATCTGTACCCGTATTACGTGTTTATTATTTCATAATAGCTGTTTTGCAAGTTTTACAAAAACAATGTTCCTATAGCTTTCCCAGCTACAGATACACCCCATTTCATCCAATTGCCCTATGCCTTTAACCCTTTCCTGTGCTAATCACCAATTTACTTCATTTGCACCCCCTCTGTACCCCTTTCCCTTTTATACTCTCCTATAACCCTCCATAACCTTTGATATGTAACACTCTTAATCTTAATCATTAACTCATTTTTACCCTTTCGCCACAATACTTTACCATAGTACTATATGACCTTAGATGCCTAGCACATTTATTTATTTCAACCATTAACTATTGTAATCAAAATCATGTGCTGGCTTCTTGCTGCTGCACTACTAAGCAGCATTGGTGAGGAATGTCATAAAAGAATGGAGAATCACAAATTTCACTGCACTACTAAGCATAGAACTTTCACTGCCTTTCTTGTTCTGATTGGTGTGGAATGTCATAAAAGAATGGAGAATCACCAACTGGTTAAAATAAATTTCTAGTACAGTAACACACTAGGAATCCCCATCAAAGGTGCAAAGAGTTTTTAAAAAAGTGGTATTCATAACATGACATCAGCACATCATGACCGTTGTAAATGTTTTTTTGTATGAGGAATATGTATGGATATGATCTAAACAAAGAAAAAAATAGAGTTGATATTCCTTTTAGAACCTTGCATAGCCTATCTCAATATATGAAATTTCTGAAAATTTCTCAATAAATATTCACAAAAAAATCTAGCGTATAGTATAATTACTTTTGACTTGCTGTATTTGATTCATGTAGAAGGAAGAAGTATTTATGTGTTTTAGTTTCTAAAAATATATATGTAGGATAGGAAACAGGAGTAAGAAATTTCACATTAGTCTGCGTGATGAAAATGTACCAGGAGGCAGGGGAGATACAGCCTTTGATTTATTTAGCAAAACTAGGATTATATGTTGATTTAAATACAATTTACATGCATGAACACTTCTGCTGGACAAATAATGAGGCTGTTATGAATATTTAAAGCCTAACTAGCTTGACATCTTGAGGTACAGCATTCTGTTATTTATGCTATAAAGATACTTTTATTGTCAATACATCCAGAAAATCAGACTTCTAGGTTGTTTACCTTTTTCATTTTTTATGTGTCTCCCCATAAATCATTAGTTAAGTATGCTTATTGTGATGATATATTCCAATGGCAAATGAACTTCTATGGCATTGTACTCAGACTTTTTAAATAGAAAATGAGCCTGCCTTATTAGTAGTTCTGTGCTTAAACCAATTTAACTATTAACCTAATGACCCTGGGAATATGTTGTGTTCATTGTACTATTGTTTTGTGAAATGTCTCTACACATAGATGGCCCTGCCAGTGCTTAGCCACAAAGGAGTCAGTTTGTAGACCTTGCGACCTCACATGATTTCACCTTTCCTTGATTTTGAGGGAAAAATGTTTTTTTTATTAATGCAATCAATATTGATACTGTTATTTTTATCATAAACATAATAATTGCTATTAGTGTTATTTATATTACTAACAGCAATATTAGATACCAGAAAATATAAAAAATCAATGAAAATGGTAAACAGGTGAGACAGGTAGTTTTTGTAATTGGCTCATTAGTGACTCAGTACTTGAGGAGCCATCTATATGTAAAAACAATTACTAAATAAAAACATGCAGTGGGCATGGCATAATATGCACATGCCATCCCTGGCGGCATGTGGTTAATGGTGTTCGTATAAACTGAAATTAGTTCACAATAGACATTTTGATAAATGTTATATTACTGTGAAACATAGTTTAAAAAAAGTTGTGACAATGAAGGGATATGCAATTTTAATTCTTCTCCAGAAAAACATATTATCTGATACTTTTTGATGACCATCTCAGTAAGCTTGAAAATATTGAAAAATATATTTCTGCATTTTAGAAGGTAGCATCTTTGAGATACAGCACCATGTACATTAAATGCATTTTCTTACAGTAACATTTTTAAATGATAGTGTATTTTATATGTTCTGTAATCACTTGTTTTCATCTAGTAATGTTCATTATTAATTTGTAAAGTGAGGCACTATTTGATTTACATAGTAAAAAAAAAAAAAAAAAAAAAGTCTTTAGATGATATGTGAAAAAATCACCTGTCATCCTCTTTGTTGTTCCTAAGATTTACGTGTTTTTAATTGTCTTTTTTTCTTACTTTTTGTCAGGTGGGATCAGTGACTGGTTTTGGACAGAGCATAGCTTCAGTAGCACGTATGATCACCCCCTTGATAGCAGGTCTTACTCAAGAGATAAGCATATATGGTCCAGGAATGACAGGCACTCTTTCTGCTGGAGTCGGGGCAGCACTTGCAGGAATCATTTCATATCGGCAGAAGTCCAAAGTGGAGTAGCTGGCTGTGTATTGGAAGCAGTTGTTATTTTTTTTATTATAATATTTTAACGTTGTGTGTGGGAAATGTATTTGTATGTGGATGGGAAGCCATTATCCTTTGTACATTAGTACAGGACACAATCCAGATATTATTATTAATATTTATGGGTTAAACTTGTGGATGGTATGGAACAGCAAAATGAAGAGATGCTCAAATAGTTATGGGTTTGTTGACAAAAAATTATATTAAAATTTTTAAAGTTTATAATTCGTTACCTCCTTTTTACTGATTGTGTAAATTTAGAAGTGTTTTTTCTTTTCAATATTATTATTTACAAAATTATATGCATTTTTTTCAGACTGGTTATACATTATAAAATTCCAAGGTGGGTGAAAAATCACTTAAGTATGGGTCTGGTCTGTCTATTGAATGAATATGTTTATCTAATCAAAGTTCCATAATCGGCAGCTGAGAAGGCTCGCTTAGATGAGAGCTGTTGCCTGTACACCTCATTTCTATGCCAAGCCTTAAGGTTACTCAACTTTTACAGTCCAGGAACATTACAGAACAAGAATTGTGTTCCATTCAGTGGAAGACACACATCATTGTATTAACTCAGGTAAATGTTTTATTACTCTTAGTTTTAGAAGTTTTAAATATTGTTGTATTTAAACAATAGATCAATTTATCTGGCATACTTAAATTCTAATGTCAAGTTTTACTGCCTGTGGCATATTGCTTTGAGGCTGAATGCACAGTTTTACACATATATTTCATTTGATAATTTTTGGGCATTAAATAATTAAATGGTTACACCAAGTGTAGACTGCATTTGTATATGATGTGCTTATGTATTTATACTGAAAAATGGGAAATTGAAGTAAAAGATGACTTTCTTTCGTAGATTCTGTTAAATAACTTACGTGTGTAACTACTATTTTCTAGTCATTGAGCAAGCTTTTTGTAATACAGAGATAGTCCCATAGTTTTTCATCAATTGAAAAAAATAATAAATTGATTAATGAAATTTTCAGTTTACCAATAGCAAGCAAACATAGTCTGGCATGTTTACTCTTGTGTCAGATCTAGAATGGCAAAAAAGTGTTTCAAAATCTGTAAAAATGAGTCTTATGAACTTTTGGGTTGCAATTTCTCTTCAATTGGATCAGATTTAGAGAAAAAGGTCACCAATCTTTTTTTCCTGCAAACCCCCTTTTTAAAGGAGGGATGGTGAAAACATAATAGAAATATATGTAGTCACCATGCAAGTCAGAAGAGATGTTACTATTGTTCATGTGTCATTTTCTATTTGTATTAAATATTGTCAGTCAGTCATACCACATGACTTTTTTTTTTCTGCACTTGGGTATTAATGCTGTGTTCAGAACTGCTTTTCTTGCGCAGCCAGAGCCGGCAGGACAATGAGGCCATGTCAAAACCCACCTGAGGCCTTCTTTACCCACAATGTAGCCAGCTTTAAAGTAAACATTTACTCTTATTATACTAGCATCTTGTTTTACTAGATATGTTTTGTAACTACTATGATGCACAGTTAACTTATCTACAACTGACAAAACAAAAATAATCTTTAATTACAGTAAAGGTCTGTAAAATTACTCACTAATATCTTGTGATTGCCAGCAACTATAATTGTTTCTATATAAATGCTATTGTGATTTCATCTTGTCCTGCTCACCCAGCTACAAAGGTGTGTGGAGATGGAAAGTTTTAAACTGTAAAAACATCTTGTCCAACTTTTTTGATTATATATTTATTGAAAAATTTCTGCTATATCATCTTTGGTGGCTTATACAAAATATAGCAATAGGGGTAGGCTTGGGGGCAAAGCCCCCCTGGTAAGAAAAGTTCATACAGCATTATGACTAAGTATGGTGGGAAAAAGGTTATAAACGAGATAACAATCAGCACAAATGTTAGATGTATGTCAAAGGTTGTAGAGTGCTGTAAGTTAGTATGGTAGTGAAAAGGGTAAAAAAAAAAAAGGAAATAGCAAACAGAATATGACTTTGGCCAATTCAAGACCAACACAAAGCCAGCCTTTCATCCTTTCAGTGGCTCTCACACTTTAGGATATGGACAGAAGGGGATGAAGAGAATGAAAAAGAAAGGTGGAGAAGAAAAGAGACATGCAAAATTATTTGAGACGAGAGCTTAGGTTCAAGGCAGGGGTGAGCCCCAATTCCCTTCTCCAAACAGCCACCCTCACCCACAACAACAATGGGCATGTTTTTTGTTTTAATGAAGAGTTCTGAATGCTGCTTAAGGTATTAAAATTGACTACTCACAGTATTAGTAAGACATTCTTGTCTTAAAATATATAAAGTAAATTTATTTAAATCCACCTTTTATCATTTGAATAGTAAGAGCTTTGCTGGTACTTTTTTATGGATGATTAGTATTACAAGAAGCTTCAGGTGACAAAGGGTTGTGAGGGCATTGCAAATTACCAAAGTTACTTGTTTTTAAGCACAAGAGAATTGGATAATCACAGCCTTCTGTGGAGGGCAGGATAGTACATTATCAATGCAGGGATCTTAAAAGTTCAGAAGAGTAAAAACCAAAGGAGGAACAACAAATGTCAAACCATTGTATTTTTTTTTTTTTTTTTTTTTTTTACTTTGTAAGATGTGGCAAACAAATAATGAAAATGTGATCAGCACCATGACAAAGTTTACTCCTCTGTTAGTTATCTATTCCATTTAACACCAGAGCTGAAAATAGTGTTTTCTGTGGGACAAATAAGGTATCTTACCAAAGAATCAAGGTCACTTCCTTTCCTTATTCCTTTTAAGGTATAAACAATTGATAGGAAGTAATTATCACATTTCAGATAATTTACTTGTAGACTAGAATGAATGTCTTTAATGATTATATAAATAAGGAAATTATACAATATATTCTGCATTGTAAATATAAGATTATTTGTATCTGTTCTTCATATGTACTTTTGAAAATAAGATGTAACCAATAAATTTGCCACAATGCAAGAAAAATCATGAGAATCTGAATTTACAGCACAGAAAAATTGCTCACCTGGGATTGTTTCGCATGTGTATTAGAACGTATTTATTACTTTTTCTGTT
The DNA here is from genome assembly GCF_003789085.1 of Penaeus vannamei. Lineage (NCBI taxonomy): Eukaryota > Metazoa > Arthropoda > Malacostraca > Decapoda > Penaeidae > Penaeus > Penaeus vannamei. Next base: position 172,541 of record NW_020868433.1, on the reverse strand, counting down.
ATAAGTTATGATTTTACAATGGTGCTAGCAGTAACTTTTTTTATTTTTTAGGTTATTGTAATGATTCATCTGGTGCTTTTAAATTAATATAAAGGTTCATGATTGGGAATTACAAAGCTAAACACCCTGTCACAATTAGCTTATGATAAATAATCAGCCAAGACTGCCAACATGAAAATGTACTAGGATATGTTACTATCACAGAGGCAAAGAAAAAGTATGTTATTGACTTCTACTGCTTTGTAGTTTACACTTACATGTGATAAATAAAGTGAAGGGAGACTTGTAGGTTAATTTTTTTTTACATGTTGTAAGTAATGCATACTCATTCTGATTTTTTATTATAATGATTTTCTGCAATGTGAAATAATGAATATGCATTCATTCTAACAATCAAAGAATGCTGAAAAGTACCATGAGGATGATCACAATGGTTAATCCATATTTTTATGTAATATGACAGATTTATATAGAGAAAAATAAAACATTTTATTACTTGTGTTCTTTTAGTTCAACACTTGCTCAATAAAAAGGTTGATATAAAGAATACTACTTGTGCTGAATTTCTTTATTCACCCCAGTATTACAAAATTTTGCAAGACTGCAGTCTTATGTCATCATTTTGGCCAACTGCTTTCCTTAATATTCACCAATGTAGTTCTGTAAAACATCTGCAATATGTAAGGGCAAATAATCTATACTTTTACCTTTCTTTTCTACTAAATATTCACTCTTACTGGAAGTGGTTCAAAAACAAAATCAAATTTCTTTTGTTACTTGTCGAAGGCATTTTTCTCACCTTTTTAATGTAACTGTCTCCCTGCTAAACTGCTTTTAATGGTAGTATTTTTCATCATAGAGACATATATAAAATGATCTTGTTACACTAGTAAAAATACATACATTATTATAGGAACCACAAAAAATGTTGCAACTAATTAAATCAAAACTGATACAAAGTCACCATTGATGCTTTAATTGTATTAAGCAAACTAAAAAAAATGATAGGTTCTAAATAACTGAACTTGGGGAAAAAAATCTTTAGATCCTTACAATTACAGAAATTACATATCATCCATTGCATATTTCAGAGAATTAAAGCACAACAAATATGTGCATCTATCCTTTAAATCTGCCATCACACATTGAGCAATTTCTTTTTAAGGCACTTCATTTAACTGCAATGTCAGCTATTAAAGAGCATGACAAACCATCTTGCTTCTAGGCCTAAAACGAAAATCTCTAAACGTGTCTTTCATAGTGCTCTTGTTGAGAAAATAAAGAGAATAACAGTAATTACATTATAAAATACCATCCTACTGTTTATCACATAGTGAATTTGTATAGAATTAATCACATCCTCCAGTCACGCCATGGCACATCCATGCCTTAGTTGCATCTCTGGACAATATCAGCTAGAGAGCAGCAGCACATGCTTCTAAGAATCTACAATCAAGCTTATTCCCTACTATATCATTCAAGTTACTTCTCCGGCAGTATTTGTTAAATTCTCTATTGATTCTTAAAGTTGATCAATGTACTTATCATGATTAACAGAGATCCAAGTAAATGACTCATGCTCCTGTAGTATATCTCTACTGCCTAAAGGAGGCAACTATCTTTAAAAGATAAATTAATCAGAATGCACTACAAAAATATACAATAACAATATGCTCATCAAAGCCATAATAAAATGGCTTGTCAAAGTAGGAATACAATCATTTGACAACTTATCTACTATATGAAGTTGATCCTTATGACAAATTTTGAGTCCTAGTTCTACATGGAGAACAATCATCCTTTTCAAAACTGTACCAAGCATTACCATCAATGCAACTCCATTCACAAAATAATTCTCAATTAAATTTCACACGACTGCATGGCACATGGTTATGTACATAGTGTAATAGCTAGATCACGTGCAGGTGAGCCAGCCCCTGTCAAAGGTTCACTCACTCCAGGTAACAGTATTGGACTGATTGTCTTCATCATTAACACCTACAATTCTTCCTTGTAAAAAAATATAACACCTAATGCTTCTTTCATTAACTATTTTTATATCAAACTTGCAACTTCACATGCTCATACACAAATCTGAGTCATGTCTCGGTAAATTTTCATCCATTTAAAAATAATTTCACTATCATTAATTTCATCTGTAAAAGAACTAAAAAAAACAAAAGATAGATTTCCTTTTTTCTAATCTTCTTAAAACTTACGACATAACCTAATACACTTAAATTGACACTGAATGGCTCGAGTTTTCAATCACAAACTCCAATAACAAAAAAAGGTAATCGCAAACTTCCTATTAACTACCAACTAGCATTGGCTTGCGTTCCAGCGTCGAGACTGAATTTTCCAACTCCTTGGCGAACTCCTTCAAGAACTCGCCATACACCATGGGTTCCATGTTGCGCCCGAGGTGGTATATCAAGAACCAGTCGCCTAAATTGCACTTCTTTGCTACCAAGTCCAGGTTTGGTCGGCCTGCCCAGCGACCGCGAACCTGTAAAAAAGAAAAAAAAATCATTTATTGATACAAATTCTTCAACACAATCTGTCAATGAAAACGATGTCAGTTTAGAAAAGTCAGTTATACCATGTCTGCACGTAAAGCTAAACATTCGCAGGTCAAAATAAAAGTTTTTTTTTGTCAAACATTTTCATTAACAAGATACGGTACCGAACAATATTTTTGTCATCAGAAGGAAAATAGAACCGAAGGCGGAGAGTCAGTGCCCGGAGAGAAAGCTAAGTGGACGCCGTGTCATGGACGCCTACTTTCCGTGCTTTTTCCCCCCTATTTCAAGACTCGTACTCCTGCAACAGTACTTTCATCTGCATTGTCACGTGAATTCCTAACTAGCGACATCACTTTCTTAAACGGGAAAATTTCCTCGGAAGTCATCAAAAACGTTAATAACCTTTCAACATTAAGGTGGAAATGTTCAGAGGATTTTAGTCCCGAGTGAAATCCGCGTCGATCCTATTTCCTCACACAAGCGCCCCGACATTGCAGCAACAAGTCCCCGAAAGGTTGTATCAAGTTACATGCAACACAGTCTTCTTCCCCGCTGAAACCACATGATAGGAAGGATAACCGCACGCCAGACGACACGCGCCCATACACGCCCCCCCCCCTTCAAAAGCCTCTGTTCGGCTAGTGACCACACAACACTAACTAGGTTTCTCACTGCGTTTCGTTGCCTATGACGTGTATTACTGTAAAGGACATTTCGATAATGTTTAAATGGCAGATCTAGAAGCGGTTATTCTACGTTCAAAGCGAACGCAAGGGTATCACACCAGCCAGAGCAAAAAGGAAAAGTATTTGCAATGACTGCGCAATCAACCTTACTGTTACGGATCATGAAACTCGACCACCTGTCTACAGCGACCAGTTTGCAGATCACACGAAGAGAACAGGGTGAATGGAAACTGTAAACACCAGAAGGCTGGGGTGTTTGATAACACTGAAGGGGGGAGGGATAGAGTTGGTAACACTACCCGTGGGATTGCCGTCACGTGGTCACTAACGGAAAACAAATCGGACTTGTTGGCCGGCAGAGGCAGCTCTTCTGACATACAACACGGGGGAATTATCTGATGTACCTGTACAAGTCACCCTCCTATCCTATATTTGAACCGTTAACTGTGTGATAATAGAAAAAAAATGTCAGCAGTCTTGATCCGAAAGTGCTATAGGTGGCAAATTTACGGAGAAATCAAATCAAAGGAAAATCGCAAACAGTTAATGAAATTTGCAAGTAAATCACATGCAGGGGAAAGTGCCAGTCACCTGTGGTCCGCCTCGCAGTCATGGATCACCGCTGCAGTGATTGCAATGAAGACACGAGGTCATTGCCACCAGTGAAGGCTTATAAAGCAGACCACATGGTCACTGCCCAGCCCTAACGTTCACCAACCACGCCTTCATCCTACAACTTATCCCTTCGCATCATTTTTACTTTTACTGCTCGTGTCCAAGTCTTAGCTTTCCACAATTACTTCATATCATTACCATTAAATTCGTTTTCGCTACAGTACTATAATTTCTCGAACCTAAGGACGGAAAACAATAAGAAATGCAAAACTCGGGGTTATTAAGAACTTCACACGATAAGCAGGAGGTGAAAGTACGGTACACATCCTCCATGGTGACCTCACTTTACCCACCAAGGCTGCGTAGTCAGGTCACACTTGGAACACAATAGGGAGGAAAAGAGGGAGAGGGAGAGAGAGAGGGGGCGGATACTACGACTTACAAAGCCTGTTTACTCCAAACAAAATGAAAGCACTGTTAACCCACAAGTCTATATTTTGGTAAAATACACAAGATTTTTTGAAAAATAATTCCTCATTTTACCATGTTCTGATGTTACGAATAAGAGTTGAGAATATTTAAGCCTGTTTACTCCAACCAAAAATGAAAGAACCGATAACCCAGAAGTCTGAAGTATATCTTGGTAAAATACACGTTTAAAATAATTTCTCATTTTCCATGTTCAGATGTTACGAATATAAGATGAGTATATTCTAAAAAGTATTTCATTGCAACTTAGTGAAATCAGTACAAAGATAATTGAGTACACCATAAAGTGACACACAACTGTAACCCAATCGACACTATGTAAAACTTTTTTACATTCGCGGATCAAGGAGTTTGAGACATGCGACACTTCTAACATGTGGAGAAGTGTAGGTCATCCCATTATCGTATTTCTCAAGATGCGTCACTCGTTAAACTTTCATTTATTTTTAGACATCACATTGTTTTTCACCATCGCCTGAGACTGGGGTTGTGGAATCAGAGCCACGGTTTATGCAGTACCAGCGTTAAGGATACAAGTTTTTTATTTCTTCATGTTACTCTAGTCAGCTCACTAACGGGCCTTCCGTACGCTCTCTCCCTCTCCCTCTGGCCTCGCGTTTTGGAAGAACCGCTCCCTAGAACAGCCCGTACCAGCGTGGCGACCGAATTCACGTGACAATTAAGGAATCTCTCTCCCGCGTTGACAGTCGTAAGAGCTGAAGCTAAACTACAAAACTTCATAGATATTTTGGGTGGATGAGGAGAGGCGCGAAAGGAAACAGGGAGGTAAAAGTGCGGGCGGCGAAATAAAAGTACAAAGGCGTGAGTAGTGACTGCGCGGGCCAGCACTGAGCGGAAGTGCGGATGGGCGGCGGACGTAGGCTTAGGCTGCCTCGAACAGTTTGAAGAACGAGCCATACGGCGACACTGCCTCCACTAGACAACCACAACACCGTTTCCATCATTTTATAAAGAGAAAATGCCATCTGTAACTGCCTCATACCCAGTACTTGAGCTTGTGCATAATGGATACAGGATCACACTGCCTTGTTAAGAGAGAAGCCGATACGTTTTGTAAAACATGAACTCCACTCCCCGAACTCCTCCCTGCCACGCCAGGACACACGCCTCCGGAACCATGGTCACTTCCGGTGTCAGTTTGGCGCTGGTCGCGGTACATACGGTGGGGGTGGGAGGGGGAGGGGAGGGGTAGCGAGGGGGGGGGGCGAGTGGCGATACAGATAATTGGAAGTTCAGATAGCATACAAATCAAACGGAAGCTCAGTGACACACAATGAACGTTCAACACAAAGAATATACATATACACTAAAGCAAATGGAAATTATGACAAGATGAATAAACATGGAGTCCAAACAATGGAGACGATTTTCTGCATTCAGATCATACAATATATATGAATGAAAGTGCAGCGCGTTTCCCGTCGAGTTTGTTCGTGGCGTGACAAAGTGGTCATAAATGTCACCCTAGAGCTTCGCCGTGACCTTGGCCAACTCCACCCTCCTTGGTTTCCCTGACCTTTCAGATTTACACTTAGACGAAGGTCCCTCAGCAACTGCAGAGCTTTTAAATAGTTACCTGAATTGAAGATGAGTAATGCCTTAACTAAATCAGTGATTAAAGCTCGGAGGGATGTTTTTCGGTCCTTCTTTCCAAGTAAAAAATAAAACAAGTTACCAGGAACTCATTTCGGATTCGGCACGGCATAAATCGGTGTCTACTGCGTCTAGCTTGACACGCGCTGAGCATTCATCTACAAGTCAATGTCATGCAACGAGGGAGTAAATGAAAATGCAAGTTTTGATGCTGTCAGAATGAATGATGTCCCACGAAGAAAAAAAGCTTACACGGTCGACCTTCACTAAAAGTAAGAAAAAACAGACAAACTTGGTACTCTTCCGTTCACAAAATGGCGCCTCATAAGCATCACAGACACTACCGTTCTTGTAGTACCGGATCCCCGGATTCGCAGTTTGTTTACCCTCGCCCTCCGATAACAAGTACCCAGCCACTGCCCAAAGAGCGCTTCCACAAATCGCCACTGCCGAAAGGGCGGTTCTACTAATCGCGGCGCCCATGTTCCTCCCTCCCTCCCTCTACCCTGATCTCCCCCACCCATAGGCTTCTCCCAGCTTTACGCTGCGACGTGTTTATAGGTCATAACGCGCCGTCTTCACACAGGCGCGTGTATGGGTCACGTAGCCTTGGGCGGACGTCACCCACATTTCCTCTCCTCTCTGCACTTCCCTCCCGCCAAACGCCTTCTCGGTCGCCGGTGTCTATTGCCGGTGTGTTTTCGAGTCCCCCGTAGGTCTCCACGCCTTTGACCGAGCCCTGATTCACGGCGGCGTCCATTATCGCCTTTGCCTCAGCTGCTAATCGCAAAAACAAACAGCGAAAACTATGAAAGCGTTGTGGCGGCCCTTGGGGAGTGAGGGAGCGACGGGGAGAAATGTACAGGGAAAGGAGGGGGAGATAGGGCGGAGGTAGGAAGAGGCAAAGCGGATGATAGGTCAGAGGGAAGGAGAAGGGAGAAGGGAGAAGAGAGGAACGAAAGAAGAAAGAGGAGCGAGAGAGGAAAGAGGAAAGAGGAAAGAGGACAAGGAACGAGTTAGCGAGAGCGAGAGCGAGAGAGAGAGAGAGAGAGAGAGAGAGAGAGAGAGAGAGAGAGAGAGAGAGAGAGAGAGAGAGAGAGAGAGAGAGAGAGAGAGAGAGAGAGAGAGAGAGAGAGAGAGAGAGAGAGAGAGAGAGAGAGAGAGAGAGAGAGAGAGAGAGAGAGAATATTTCCTCTTAGTGTTAATCAAGCCTTACATTCATCGTAGATACAATATAAAAAGCCCTTAATTCACTTCGAGGAAAAACAACTTTTTTTCCTCTTTCAACAATCGAGTAAAAAAACAGGAAAAAAACAGGAAAAAAGGAAAAAAACAGGACATTCCAGTGACTAATGAATATAGTTAGTATAGTTAATTATCACACTTGTGGGCGGCCACTCGAAATCCGTCTCCTGTCGGCATAAATAAAATAATTATTTAATTTATGCGCTCGTGCATGTGCTTGTGTGCGTGCGCGCGCTTGTTAGTGCGTGTGTGTGTGTGTGCGCGCGCGCGCGCGCGTCTGTTAGTGGGTGGTGTGCGCGGCGCGCGCGTCTGTTAGTGGGTGGGTGTGCGCGCGCGCGCGTCTGTTAGTGTGTGTGCGTGTGTGCGCACGCGTCTGTTAGTGCGCGCGCGCGTGTGTGTGTGCATGCATGTATGGGCGTGTACCCTCTTCCGGCTCATCTTCAGCCCGACGAATTTAATTAAAAGGTAACATGACGTCAGCACATTTTCCGAATATCCATTTGCTTTTTGTGGAATCAACTTAAAAATGCATTTCCACAAACTTCGTTCATAATATCCTGCCACAAATATGTGTGCATGTGCGTGTGTGTGTGTGTGTGTGTGTGTGTGTGTGTGTGTGGTGTGTGTGTGTGTGTGTGTGTGTGTGTGTGTGTGTGTGCGTGTGCGTGTGCGTGTGCGTGTGTACGGGAATCGATCTATCTACATCGATATACCTCCCTATACACGAGTCTATCTTTTAAATCTACCTCTCGTCTGTCTATCTGCATTTGTGTGTGCGTGTGTGCGTGTGTCTGAGGATGTGTGCGTGTGAACAGACAGGGAGACGACCCACCCCCACATCCATCACGTGCCAAGGAGATGAGAGTGAAGATGCTGCATGGCGGATGATCAGTTTAAGACAACACTTGAGAGGGAGGGAGTGAGGAGGGGAAGTGGGGAGGAGAAGGAGAGAGAGAAGGGGAGAGGGAGAGGGAGAGGGGAGGAGAGAGAGGGAGGGAGGAAGAGGAGAGGAGAGGGAGGGAGGAAGAGGAGAGAGAGGAGAGGAGAGGAGAGGGAGAGGAGAGAGAGAGAGAGAGAAGAGAGAGGAGAGAGAGAGAGAGAGAGAGAGAGAGAGAGGAGAGAGAGGAGAGAGAGAGAGAGAGAGAGAGGAGAGGGAGAAGGAGGGGGGAGAGAGGGAGAAAGAGGTAGAGGGAGGGTGAAAGAGAGAGAATAAGGAGGAGAGAAGAGAATAAGGGAGGAGAGGAGAGGAGAGAGGAGAGAGAGAGAGAGAGAGAGAGAGAGAGAGAGAGAGAGAGAGAGAGAGAGAGAGAGAGAGAGAGAGAGAGAGAGAGAGAGAGAAAGCCTGACCACTCACTCTCACAGCCTCTCCCTCAGGATCAGCCTCAACCCCCCCCCCCCACGAGTGCCAAGTCCGAGGGAGAGGCGAGGCAGTGGTACAGGCTGGTAACGTGACACTCGCCTCGTCTACAGCTGCTGCCTCCGCTCTCCCAGCCCGGCCCGCGACCTGACACTGGGATGTGACAAGGCGCTGCGAGAGGGAGAGGGAGAGGAGGAAAGGGAGAGGGAAGAGTGAGAGAAAGAGGGAAGATGAAGGGGAGGGAGAGGAGAGGAGAGAGAGGAGAGAAGAGAGGAGAGGAGAGAGGAGAGGAGAGGAGAGGAGAGGAGAGAGGAGAGGAGAGGAGAGGAGAGGAGAGAGAGGAGAGGGAGGGAGAAGAGAGGAGAGGAGAGAGAGAGAGGAGAGAGGAGAGAGGGGAGGGGAGAGGGGAAGAGAAAGAGGGGAAAAGGGCCCGAAAGAAAAAGAAAAAGAGACACCAGTTCCATGGGCGTTTCCCCCGACGGTTACGCAACAAAGCAGGCGAGGGAGAGGGGAAAGGGAGGGGGGAGGGGGAAGCTGGGCGACGGGCGGAAGCGACGCAGGAGACGCAGAGGGCCTCAAACCCGAGGGAATGAAGACGAGGCTGGACACCGCAGCAGGAGCCGGGGTCCAAGAGGCAGGCGGTGCAAGGAGAGGTGCAATGGCAAGACTCCGGCGCAGTTGCAATCGATGGTGAACAAAAACCTAAATGTAGTAACGTGTATGCTAAGCAGATAAATGGAACAAAGCCATTAGATAAAAATAATGAGTAGCCTGATTAGCATTTTCCCCGGATGGAGTTGGGTTACATTTTTTTTTCCTTACATGTGTTTATTTTTCTATGTTTAAGTTCCTAGCATTGCATTTTTGCCAACTAAAATGGATATCAAATTCCTCATATACTGGGACACATTTCACTGAGGGTATGGCATCCTTTAATCATACTAAATCTTTTGGCTTCTTCTAAACTCACTATATTACGAGATTTCACAAACAAGTTATGAAAGGAAGAAAAATATGATGGTAAAATTTACAAAATGAAATTAGATGAAGAGCAGGAGCGACATCTACTCGCATGATAATAACTACAGAAATTCTCTCGTGTCCGTGGGTGTCCATGAACCCGGACTGACCAAAAATGTTCTAAGAAACAAATAAAATCACGACTGACTTCTCGTCTCTGTGACATAAGCGCTTGTATATTCATCTCCTTCGGTTGCTCGAGCTAAATAAGGTAGTAGAGCGTAAAAAGACAAGTAATTGAATACTGTGTTTATCTCTTTATTTCTTCGTAGTGCGCGAGAGATGTGACAGCCAAGGGAACAAGGCAGCCACTCACAGCCCTCGCTCGCATAATCCCCATCGTGACGTCACAGGCCTCTCGACCAATCACACAGCGTCCATCCTCTCGTTTTCATTCTTTTTTTCTCTCTTTCTCCGTCTCTCTTTATCCTCTTCTGTCATCCTATGGGTTAGAACGGCCGATCTTCGCACTTCGAACCCACACTTAGGGCGAGAGATTTGGACCGAACTACTTACACAGAAGGAAAATCCCCGCCTGACAAGCCGAGAGTGTCGCGTAAACAACCAAATGTGCGCCGGGTTTGACATTACTACAACGAGCTCAATCAGACGACCAATTCTAAGTGGAGCAGTGGTTGGCGCCGCCCAACAGATGCCCGCATACCCTGCCACTACCACCCTAATCGGCTATCATTAACCACATCCACCACGACTAGCTCCGATGCCTACTAGAAAGTCAGACGAAAAAATGGGTGTCGCTTTCGGGGGAAAAAACAAAGACCGCGATGCTACGAGACCCAACCTTTCTCTGGGATTCCAGCCTATCCCATGACGGAAAAATCTATCCCATTTTCTGTGTAAAGGTCCGAAGGCTTATCCTAAAATCTACATTTTTGGAATCCCTTTTTATCCTCAACCTCATTCCCAGACGTCGATCCTCCCTTGGATAATACCGTGGGCTTTCTCCCGCGGGTGATAAGTCCGTCTAGTCAAGCTTACCCGAATGCCGTCTTGGCCTTGGGGTGCCCTGCCCTCGAGGACGAATGGAGGTGGGGGGTATGGGTAGGGTAGGTGGGTGGGGGTATGGGGAAGGGAAGTATGGTGGATAGGGGGTAGGGAGGTATGGTGGGTGGGGTCGAGAGTGAGGGTGGAGTGGGAAATGAGAGAGGGTGGGGAGGGGGATTCCTGTAGGAACAAAGGGATAAAGGGGTTGAGAGAGGGTTAAGAATGTAGATATGGGTCGAGCCATGGGAGACGAAGCTGTGTTTAGCTGGCGTGACCACGATGAACTCGCGGGTTTCAAAGGCGTGCTTTAGGAACCCTCCTCCTCCTCCCTCCCTCCCTCTCTCGGCCTCTCCCCTCACGCCGCCTTCTTTGATCAGGTGTAGAGCTTGTGTTTTGCCTCGCTTGTTTGTCCGCGGCGCTGAAGGCGAGCAACTGTAATCCGAAGACCGAGAGCCAATCGCCTTTTACCGGAGTATTTGCCTTGGCCGAGTGCGACTCCAAAGCCCGGACAGAGGACTCCTTCACCGCGCATGTCACTCGATGTCGTTTGTACGGCGGATGACGCAACCGCACATTTGTTTCTTTCCCGTCTCGTGCCGCGTCTAATTTTGTGCCGACTGGTGTAACAGGTTCCTCGCCGTTGTGGTCACGGGCTTGGTGTCTCTCGCGTCTGGCCACACGCCGCGCCGCGTGCCGTGCGGTTGTTGTCTTTTTAATCAAATTGGGAGCGTAATCAATGGATAATTGTAATTCGCAGCACGCTTACCCTTGCAGATTTGGTAACTGCAGAGCCCCGGCGCAGAGGCTGCAGTGCCGTGAGTCATGCGGTGCGGAGAACTGTGTTGTTACTGTGCCGAGCGAGAGCCAGAGCAGCATGTGCGAGGCCCCTCTTCCTCCCGCCGCGGCTGGGGAGTCTGGCCGACCTCTCTCGACTCTCGCACAAAGGGAGCTGCATTTTACTTTCCCTCGCCTTCACCCCGACCGCGACCGGGTCAGGCACCCTCGCCGCCCCGCCGCCCGCCGCCATTTATCAGGCTAACTGTCAACCGTCCTTCGAATGCGGCAGAGGCACCGGAGCCTCTTCTCCAGAACTTACACGAACAGCGGGGAAAGAACAAAGAATGTCCAAAACATATCTCCTAAAAGGAAAATGACAAATCAAAGAGAATAATTAACAAATAGAGAGAAAAACAAGTGAGATAAAAACAAGTGATATTTCGCCCGCAAACGCTAATGCTGGTGCCAAGGGGATCCCCGCCAACGGGTGACGCAAAGGAGGCAAGGTCTGGCGAGTAGTAATGCATCAACCAGGCCCCGTTTGTGCGCCTTGTCGGGCTGACATTCACCCAGTCCGCGACCCTCCCGACGGCTGGTCACGAGGTACGGCCAAGGCGAAAGAGATTGCCTATTACTGCGAGATTTGAATATATTAATGTAAATTAATAGAAATAAAGTGTGTGGCGATTTTTTTTCCAAGCACTTTTTAGAATATCTAAAAAAAACATAATTAAGCCTAACGACAGCCTAGGTTAACTACAACTTGGAAGAAAATAACTCAAAACACCAAATAAAGCACTCGGGCAACCCAAGCTTCAACGCATAGGCCTAGGAATGTCCTCCAGCCGCCTCACACCCCTCCCTCCCTCCCTCCTCCCTCCCTCCACCCTCCCCTTCCCCAAATAAAAAGGTACCCGGACACCAAACATTCCTTTCGAGAGGTCATAAAACTGCTTGGAAAAAGAACTACTGCCTCCTTCCAACGGACAAATATCCCTCTCCCCGCCCTCCCTGAAACACAAACAACTCCCTGTTACATCAAACGACATGAACACACACAAACAACGCACACATGACGCTCAACTGGCCAAAACAAGCCAAGCAAACGACCCAAACAAGGCAAGCAGATGAGGCGTCGATCTGGTCTGGCCGACTTTCAGGCACGCAACTCGACGTCAACAAAGGCATCGAGAGGCGGGCGAGAGCGGGCACAAACATATACGAGAGTTGAATAAACTCGTAGATAAAAATGGGGGAAAGGAACACAAAAAGGAACGATGATTAAGAAGGCGAAAAAAAAAGAAACAAGGAAAAAGAGGAAAGAACAAAGGAAAAAATGAACAAAACTGGGATAGGAGAACAAGGAAAGAGGAAAAATGAACGAAATGGGAAAAGATGAACCAAGAAAAGGGAAAACATGAACAAAATGGGAAAAAGGGGAACAAAAGAGGAAAAAGTGAACAAAACAAGGAATGAGGAACAAAGAAAGAGGAGAAAATGAACAAAACAAGGAAAGAAGAACAAAGAAAGAGGAAAAAATGAACAAAACAAGGAAAGAGGAACAAAGAAACGGGGAAAATGAAGAAGAAAAATGTTCGTCACAATCATGATGACACCCCACCCCCATCTACGTTGACAGGTTAATAATCATCCTAAAAAAACAGACAGCTACTTCGTACATGCTTCATTTGCTTAATTTTTCATATACCCCCCACCCCCCGGCACGGTCTTAGCAAACCTTCCACACTACCTACCCACTGACTGAAAATAATCAAATAACAAAATAACACACAAAAAACAAATCCAAGACCGATTACATACATTTGGGAAGGTGAGCTGCAGGCTATGATTGCATACTCCCTGCCGTGTATCCTACAGCAGCTTCCCCCGCCCTTATCTATATATAACAATAAACACACCAAGAACACC
>NW_020868433.1:144161-154179 GCF_003789085.1 Penaeus vannamei | reverse complement strand
CACCATTTTTTTTTTTTTTTGCTTCGGTTTTGTAAATCATGTACTTTTATATTTTCGAATACGGAAATCGTCTGCGTCATGGATCCAGTGCACGGCCTATATATATATACGTTCTAGATCCGTTCTTCCTTCGATTTCGCCTAAAATATACAAATGAAACTGTTACGTAGAATGTGACTTTGGCTAATGACGACCATCGCAGAGAGAGAGAGAGAGAGAGAGAGAGAGAGAGAGAGAGAGAGAGAGAGAGAGAGAGAGAGAGAGAGAGAGAGAGAGAGAGAGAGAAGAGAGAGAGAGAGGATATATTGTAAACTATCAAATTTTGGTGAATATTCATACATTATCGAAGTATAATGCTGCACCTTTATTATGTCTTCTAAGTATGGTTTAGACTTCGATACAACCTCTGTGTTATATCATGCATGGTGCCATTACATCGTCACAAATTCTTTACCGCTATGCATGTCAGACATAAAAGCGCATCACGCAAAAAGACCTTCAGAAAAAAAAAAAAAAAAAAAAAATAAATCAAACAAGAAATAAAATAAAAATAAAATAGAATAAAATTGACAAATAGATCAATAAAAGCGCCATATCCTACCTACACCCAAGACCTCAACCGCACAAAATCCTCTAAATCCCCCAATACGCTTATCCCTCAGGATGGTATTAGGCATAGCGGGCGCCCTCGCAGGCCTGGTGAAGGTGCGCTATTCCCACACCTACGTGGACAGCCAAGTCTTCCGCTTCCACTACCACTGGACCTCCGCCTTCTGCTTCCTGGCCTGTGTCCTCGTCACGGCGGCGGACTTCGTAGGGGATTCGATCCTGTGTCTGGACGGGTTCGAGGAGGCGCCCAAACCCGTCACGACCTACTGCTGGGTGCTGTCCACTTTCACCATCAACTCGACCAGACGTAAGGAAGCTCTTGTGTGTTTTCCTTGAATGGGATGGAAATGATTACAGTGTAGGCTCTGTGGTTGGTAGATTGCAGTCATGACAGTTAATGATTACAACAGTGACGATAATAATGATAATCATAATCATAATGGTAACAACGTATATAGGATCAACATTAATGGTATAAACAAACACACACACACCACACAAAAATCCACATCAGTAAACCCACACAAAAGGTCCCCGTTTAACGCCCCCTCCTTACCCAGCTGGTCTCGGAGGCCTCGGCAACTACAATCCTCAGAACCACGAGAAAAGGATCCATGGATATTATCAGTGGGTTCGCATGTCCTCTTCCTACAGGTAAGTGCCCTTGCGTTAATTGGGTGTTCGCTTTAATGAGAAAAGAATTGTGGGCATAACATAGCAGATAGTATAGGAGGCTTAATGAGTATCAGTATAAGGTTTATTTGTTTAGTTATGGAAAATGGAAATAATTTGCTGAATATGTTGAAGGTGACTGAATGGTTCGTCTATTTTTCTGCTACTTTACAAGTCTATATACATTCGAAATGGTAATATAAACCCGAATACCTACACTGGGCATTTGTAATTTCCCAGTGTGTCTTAACCCCTCTGTCTTCCCCCAGGGCATCCTCTTCTACCTCCCTCACTTGGTTTGGAAGTCCTACGAAGGGAAGCAAGTGGACCAGCTCCTGCAAGGCCTCAACAAGAGTCTCTTTGACGACGATGAAGAGCAAAAGAAGAAGAATATCATCGAGTGAGTGGTCGTGAGATGTTGTTGCTTCCTTGTATAAGAAAAAAGGGTTGCCGATTATGTTATTTATCAAAAGCGTGTTCACTTCATGAAATAATTTCAATTTCTCTATTTTTAGGTGTTCGTCGATTTTATTCTTGTATACGCGTTTTTTAAGTGTTCGTCGATTATATTACTTCTATGAAACGCACGATTCACCTCACGATATCTTCATTTTCTTTTTCCTCCTTTTTTCTGTTCTTTAGGTACCTCTCTGAATCGTGGGGTCTGAACAACCGATATGCCTTCGGCTACCTTGGGTGCGAGCTTCTCAACTTCGGCAATGTGCTGGGCCAGATGTTCCTCATGGACCGTTTTCTTGGGCGGCTTCTTCATGCACTATGGACGAAGGTAGTTTTTGCTGTGATTGTTGTCGTATACCTTCAAGAAAATCTTCTCTCTCGTCTTCGTCTACTTCTTTTTCTATTCCTACGTCTCCTCCTCTTATTCGTTGCCTGTTTCATCTTCCTTTTCTTCTACTTCTCCTGCCTCTCCCCTTTCTTTCTCCTATTTTTCCTCCGCCTCCTCTTACTTCATCACCTTCAGTGTCGTCCTTCTGCTTGATCTTTATGCCCATTTCCTCCTTCTCTTCTTCCTCTACCTCTGCCTCCTCCTCTTCTTCCTCTACCTCTGCTCCTCCTCTTCTTCTCTACCTCTGCCTCCTCCTCTTCTTGCCTCTACCTCTGCCTCCTCCTCTTCTTCCTCTACCTCTGCCTCCTCCTCTTCTTCCTCTACCTCTGCCTCCTCCTCTTCTTTCCTCTACCTCTGTCTCCTCCTCTTCTTCCTACCTCTACCTCCTCCTCCACCCACACTCCACCTTCACCTCCACCTTTACCTCCTCCTCCTCCTCCACCCCACCTCCACCTCCTCCTCCACCTTCACCTCCACCTTTACCTCCTTCTCCACCCTACCTCCACCTCCTCCTCCACCTTCACCTCCACCTTTATCTCTCCTCCTCCTCCTCCACTCCCACCTACACCTCCTCCTCCACCTTCACCTCCACCTTACCTCCTCCTCCTTCTCCTCCTCCACCCCACCCCCACCTCCTCCTCCACCTTCACCTCCACCTTTACCTCCTCCTCCTCCTCCACCCCCACCTCCACCTCCTCTCCACCTTTACCTCCTCCTCCTCCACCCCACCTCCACCTCTGCTCCACCTTCACCTCCACCTTTACCTCCTACTTCTCCTCCTCCACCCCACCCCCACCTCCACTTCCACCTTTACCTCCTCCTCCTCCTTCACCCCCACCCCCCCTCCACCTCCTCCCTCCTCCTCTCCTCTCCTCCTCCACCTACACCTCCACCTCTACCTCCTCTTCCATCGCCTTCAGTGTCGTTGTCCTCCTTTATTTCTATCTCCATTTCCTCCTTCTCCTTACTCTACCTCCACCTCCACCTCCTTCTCCATTTGCTTTCATTTTCTTCGTCGCCTCAGCCTCCTGCTCGCCATCCTTTCTGCATCTCATTGATCTCCTCTATTCTTCTCTCCCTTCTCCTTTTCGATTTAATTGCGCATCCCTCCCTCCCTCCATCGCGTGTAAATGAAATTAATCGAAAACAATGTCTCTTTCTCTCCCCTCCCCCTCTCTTCCTCTCTCTCTCTTCTCTCTCTCTCTCTCCTCTCTCTCTCTCTCTCTCTCTCTCTCTCTCTCTCTCTCTCCCTCTCTCTCTCTCTCTCTCTCTCTTCTCTCTCTCTCTCTCTCTCTCTCTCCCTATCCCTTTTCTCTCTCTCTGTCTCTGTCTCTGTCTCTCTTCTCTCTCTCTCTCATCTCTCTCTCTGTCTGTCTCCCTCTCTCCCCTCCCTTCCTCCCTCCCTCTCCCTCCTCATCATTCCCAAGAATCCCTCTCACCCCTTTTCCTTACCTTTTCTCTCTCGTTCCAGGTGATCCAATTCCTGTTTTCCAACGACATTGCGCGGACCGACGCTCTGTACGAGGCCTTCCCCCGCCAGGCCAAGTGCACGTTCCACCAGTACGGAGCTTCGGGAACGATCAAAAGGCTGGACTACCTGTGCATCCTCCCGCAGAACATTGTTAACGAGAAGGTGTTCCTCGTCATGTGGTTCTGGTTCGTGGTGCTGCTGACGCTCTCGGCCATGCAGGTGGTTTTGTTTTTGTTTTTTTGTTTTGTTTGTTTTGTTTTCTGTTTATTTGTTTATTGTTGTTTTCTTTTTTCTTTTTTTCTTCTTTTGCTTCTGGGATGGATGTTCGGTGTTTATTTGGTTTTGTTTTCTTTTTGTTTTATCTCTGAGAAAGCCTTTTATAATTCGTAAATGATAGTAATGATTGTGATGATGGCGATGATGATGATTATGATAATGCATATAAGGATGAAAATAATGACCTTGGCTGGGATAATAGTAATGGTGATAATATGATTTTGGAAATATATTATGTAATTATAATGATGATGATCATAATACTATTAACCATGAAAAGAAGAAAGATAATCCTATTTCTAATACAATAATAACACTAACAACAGCAAAAAGTCCACTCTTTGCCACCGAGAAAAGGCAAGGACTCGGACTCGAGAAGCGCCGCAGATTCCCTAACCTCTCTCGTCCCTCTTCCAGCTGATCTGGCAGCTGCTTGTCCTGTACAGCCCCCTGCTGCGCCTCCGCCTGGTGGAGAGCCACGCCAAGGGCAAGCTCTCCCCCCGGTCCGAGCAGGTGATCCGGGGCATGCACGCGGGGGACTTCTGCCTCCTGGAAGCCCTGGGCCGCAACCTGAACCCCCTGGCCTTCCGGGACGTCCTCAACGGCATCACCGAGGCCGGGCATCGGTACCTGGCCAGCGCCCCGGGCCTGGGCACGTACCGGCCGCGGGACCCCTCCGCCCCGCCGCCGCCGAGAAACTCTACCCGACGCTGCCCCATAGCTAGGGGGGAGAATTGGGCGTGGGATGGTGGGTGGATGTGGGCGGGGCAATGGGCGTGGGTGTGGATTGTGTGTGTTGAGTGCGGGTGTAAAAAGGAAAGGCTGGCTTGATGCTTGCTGTAATCTCGTTTCGTTTAAGCATAGTTGTAATTCAATAAATAATGATTCTATAAAGATATTTGATTATCATTATTATTCACAGACATGTACAGAGACACAAAGCGTGTATTTCATCAACACATTTGCACCATAATCATTGAGATATCATTCACATAGCTTTAAAATGATAAGAATAATAATCAGAATGTGGTCTAAAAAATCAAGCATGGTTTTAATGGCATAAATAGATATAGACATAAAATTTTAGATTCAAATGTCATATTGCCTTATCATTTTACAGATTGTAGTTATATAACGTGTAAGTTCTTTATAAATTTCTTTCAACAAAATCTATTTGTTTATTAGTATAGCAATTGTCTCCTATCTTTCATCTGTCTACTAACATATAGGTACATCTATCTGTCTATGCATCAGTCTATATATATTTATCTGTCTACACGCTAATCTAAAACTATCTATCAGCGAATCAATACATAACTATCTGTCTATCCACCTATTATCTACCTGTCAACCAATCTTTCTGGTTATTATATATATTATGTATTCAGAATACAAACCCTGAAGAAAAAACAAAACGAATCACATCTATCACGCAAAGTAAAAAAAAAAAAAAAAAAAAAAAAAAAAAAAAAAAAAAAGATATACGTTCACTTAAAATTGTGCGAATATTCACAAAAACGGTCATGCATACACACAGAAATAAATGCATATATTTCTATTCATCTGATATATATAAATTTATTAATCTATCTGTCCGGTAGATATGAATATCTAGACTGATAGATATGCATTTACTTTTTTTAGGCATGTCCGTATAATAAATATTCAATAGATTCTAACAAACCGGCTGATACTCTCGAAAAAAAAGTCAATATCACAAATGAAATGAAGGGATTTCCACGACCTTTTAAAAATGGCCGACTTTCTCGAGGAGAATATTACAATAACGACTGCTCAGTCTCGTTATCAAAGACCGTTACGCGATAACAGATAATCGTGATTAGGGCAAGGAGTTCATAACGCTTATCAGATTCTCTGTCAACAACTGATAACGGTTGATAAGGAAATATTATTGGTCTTTCCAATCGTCTCTTGGATTTAGAACATTTTATAGATTGATATAAAAAAAACACTTTATGTAACAGGATTTTTTAAAACTAAACAAAGGGATATGCAGGTCTTTGGTTGAGAAACTCTTATTTTTGGCCATTGGATTAGGTTTATTATTCCTTTAACTACATTTTTGGAAAATAGGTATAAAAATTCTGATTTGTGTTCACATTTTCTTTCATCATCTCTCTCTCTCTCTTTCTGATTCAATCCCTATTTCTTTTGTTCTTTTATTTCCTCTTTCGCTCTCTCTCTCTCATTCTTTTTTCTCCCTCTTTTATCTCCCCTCCCTCTCCCTCCCTTCTTTCCTTTCTCCCTCTCTCCCTTTCCCCTCTCCTCGCACCTTTCCCCACAGGGCAATATCCTCTCCCTCTCCTATTCATGCATGGGTATCCCCCGCCACCTCTCTCTCTCTCTCCTCCTCCCTTCCCTTCTCCTCTCACCCTTCCCTCTCTCTCTGCATCCCTTCCCACACCTCCTTACCCTCTCTCTCTCTCTCTCTTACCTCCCTTCTCCCTCTCACCCTTCCCCTCTCTGCTCCATCCCTTCCCTCCCCGCCTTACTCTCTCTCTCTCTCCTCTCTCTCTCTCTCTCTCCTCCCTCCCTTCCCTTCTCCCTCTCACCCTTCCCCCCTCTCCATCCTTCCCTCCCTTTCCCCTCCCCCTCTCTCCATCCTTCCCCTCCCTTTCCCCTCCCCCTCAGAGCGAAATCCCCTCCTTCTCGTATTCATGCATGGGTATCGTGTCCGTGGACTTGTTCTGCTCGTTGGCGAAGAAGCGGAGGAACTCGCTGAAGACGGTCACCTCCATGTTCTTCCCGAGGCTGAGGAGGAGGAACCACTCGCTGAGGGAGCACTCCTTCATGATGGCGGAGACGTCGGAGTGGAAGGTCTTTTTCACGTACAGCTGTGGGGATGGGGTGTGAGGGGGTGGGAGAGGGAGGGGTGGAGGGTGGAGGGTGGTGGGTGAGGGGATGGGGGTGGTGGGGTGAGGGGGTAGGGGTGTGGGAGAGGGAGGGGTGGGGAGAGGGAGGGTGGAGGGTGGTGGGAGAGGGAGTGGTGGGGAGGGGGTGGTGGGAGAGGGGGTGGAGTGTTGGTTGGGGTAAGGTACGGGGAGGGGGGTGAGAGAGTAGGGGTAGGTGAGGAGGGGTGGAGGGTGGGTGAGAGGATAGAGATGTAGGGTGGGGGTGGGGTAGGGGTTTGGGAGGGTGGTGGGTGGGAGAGGGGAGGTGGTGGAAGGAGGAATGAGAAGGAAACAGGTCAGAGGTCAATCATATGTACATATATTTATGTAAGCATATGTAAACATACATATCTATTTAGAGAGGTAGGTAGACAGATAACTATAGATATAAATATAAATGTAAGTGTGTATAAACATAGGTCCGAGAAAGTCTGAAGTTGAGCTTGAAATTAACAACCAATATTACCAAGAAATGAAATGCTGAATAATCCAACATCAAAATATACAAATATTTTGCAAATTATATAAAAAAACCAACATCATTCTATAAAGCCAGTTACCTTAAGAACAGCCACCCTTAGACACGGGAAGACCATAACGAGGAGACGGTAGACGACCCAGGCCCCGTCAGCGCCGTCAGGGTAACCAGCCACACCCACAGGAACAGGTAGATCTGGGGGCGGGAGGGGGGGGGGAGTGAGGGCGCTGTGGTTGAGGTACTTGTCCTTTCTGCGATGTCTAAGTGTTTTTTTATATGATGCATATACTGGAAGTTATGTACACACATAAGTATACACATGCAAGAAGACATGCATTTACACATACATACTTATGAAAATACACATACACACACAAGAAGACACATTTACACATACATAATTATATAAATACACATACGCATACTTTAAGGCGCACACAGGCATAAACAATTACTGAAACACACACGTGCACTTACTTATATGCACATAGCCTTGAGTGCCTACATACATTCTTACATTGCTTACATTACCAATTTTCCCGAGCTCAACTCGTCTCTTCAAATCCTCCACTTCATTGCACTTACTTTCTCATTAAGGGCACACGCACGCACGCACACACACACACACACACACACACACACACGTGCCCACATGTATGCATATATGCTTGAGTGCTTTTACAGCATCAAGCATCGGCCTGATCACATACCAACCTCTCTGATCCTGCGAAAGACACTTGAGAAAGACACTTTCCCGAGACCAGACCGGGCTATTTTTAGAATAGCACATGTTCATGTTTCATGTTTACATCTAATACAATATCCAACAGCGTTAGTTTCAATGGCTTTTCAGGCGTATTTGACTTCATAAAGTCTTGTTGGCCTGGTATCCTACACAAATAAAATATCTTTCACTCATTCATTTAGTGCATGGAGGGATTAATAAAAGTATGTATACTTAATTCCTTCAGAGTAAAAAATACAGGCCTATGGCTTGCCTCCCACTGCGAGCAACTCCAATTGAGAATCATTCATGCATAAACATAATCACCAACTCTTCTCATCCACAGGGCTATTTTGATGATTGTTCAATGAAAATATAGCCATTAAAACCATTATTTCCCATCCTTTTTGAAAATTGAAAAGACTAAATTGAAAAATAACCCACGTGTTTTTTCTTTCCAAAAATAGAATAGCAATTTTTGTGACCATCAAAATCAGACGTCATGGACACCTCCTCGAGTTGCTACTGATCTTGCCTTTCCCGTGTTGGTTCCAGCCCACAGAAAATCGCTGGATTCCCGTGAAATTTACGGGTAGTCTGACAGTACCTTTAGACAGACAGAAAGACACTAAAGACAGACAGAAAAATAGACAAAAAGACACTTAGAAAGACAGACACTCAAGAAAGACACAGACAGACAGAAAGACACAGAAAGACAGACACTCAGGAGAAAAGACACAAACAGACAGAAAGACACAGAAAGACAGACACTCAAGAGAAAAGACACAAACAGACAGAAAGACACTCAAGACAGACAGAAAGATACGTAGACTCTTAGACAGACAGAAAGACACTCAGTACAGCCACTGACCTTCTCGTTGATGATGTTGGTGGCGATGAGGCACATGACGTCACGGACCTGGATGGTGCCCGAACTGCCGAAGCTCCTGAAGGTGCACTTGGCCATCCGCGGAACACGAAGGCCATCGGGTCCGTCCTGTTCTCGGGGTCCATGCCGGCCACCTGGATCACCTGCGGAGGGAAGGTGAAGGTGGGGTCGTTAGGGCGATGAGAGTGCTATACTCGTGTCGTTAGTCGTTTGAATTGAGTGCGATGATAATGCTATATTTATATGTGAGGAATTTCATTAATGATGTTTTTTTTTTGCTGTTTCTTACAATTTTGGGCCTTCGTTGTTATCCTTATTGAGATTGTTGTTATTTCTAACGTTGTTATCATTATTGTCATCATTATGATTTGTATCATTTTATTAGCGCAGATGTATATGTTATTATCCTTATTGTTATTATCGTTTATTAAGATGAATAAGGATCATCATAGTAATGATTGTAATGAACACCATTGATATCATTATTATCATTCTTATTCTTCTTATTTCTAAGAAGAAATAAGAAGAATTATCATTATTGTTATCATCATTATTTTTATTATCATTATCATGATCATGACTATTACTATCATTATCATCATTACCATTACCAGTATCATTATTATATAATTCTTACTATAATCATCGCTATCATCATTATCATTAGCATCAATATTATCATCATCATTAGCAGCATTGTGTTTATAACATTACTGCTTCTATACTATATAACATACATAATAAAATTAAATACACGATACCCAATAAAAAAAACACACACAGAATATACACTAAATTAATAATCTACAAAAGCGTCAATATACACACTAACCAGAAAATTAACGAAAATTATCCACATGCACATCAAAGTAAAAAAATAATCAAGGCCGCTATAAAACTAGTTACTTAGACTACTTACAAAAAATTCATGGCGCACAAACTAGCAACACGCACACACACACACACATAAAAAAAAATCATGGACACACAAACTAGCAAAACACACACACAAAAAAAAATCATGGGCGTACAAACTAGCAATTTACAATAATAATAATAATAATAATAATAAATAATAATAATAATAATAATAATAATAATAATAATAATAATAATAATAATAATAATAATAAGTAATGG
>NW_020868433.1:131661-136661 GCF_003789085.1 Penaeus vannamei | reverse complement strand
AAGTTCACTCATAGAGAACTGATAAAAGAATTATGGAAGTAATGATGGTGATAACGACACGGAGTTTAGTAATATTAATTTTTGTAATGATGATAATGTCGATGACGATAAGGAAAGTGATGGAAATGAAGAAAAGAATAATGATGATGATAATGATAATGATGGTGATAATAATAGTAATGGTTTTGACAACAGCAACAATGCCAACAATAATAATGATGATAATGATAATAATGATTATATTGATAACAATAATAATGATAATAATAATGGCAATAATAATAATGATAGTAATGATAATGATTATGATGATAATAATGATGATGACAATTATAACAAAAATATAACAATAAAACGATAATGGAATAATAATAGATATACAGCAATATGATAAATATAAATAATTCAATTAAAGGAAAATTATACTCATATGAATGAACTCACATCGAATTTTATTATAAATATCTATAATAATGACAGGAACTTCATTCTGCAACAAAACATCTCCAGAACAAGGAAATCCGTTTTTTTTTTTTTTTTTTTTTTTTTTTTTTTTTTTTTTTTTTTAAAGAGATCTTCGAGTTACGTATCAGCTCTTCCAGTCTCTCTGTCTGTCTGCACATTTCCCGTCCGTCTGTTTATCGGTCTATCTGATTGTTTGTCTGTTTATCTATCTAACTATCTATCTTCCTATCTGTCTTTCTGTCCATCTGTCCATCTATCTGCCTACTTTTCTATCTATCTACATATCTATTTACATGTCTGTCTTTCTATCTGTTTCTTTCTTTAAGTCCCTCCTTCCCTTCCTCCATGTATGTCTATCTGTCTGTCTCTGTTACTCGCTCACTCTCACTCACTCACTCATTCATTCTCTCTCTCTCTCTTCTCTCTCCTCTCTCTCTCTCTCTCTCTCTCTCTCTCTCTCTCTCTCTCTCTCTCTCTCTCTCTCTCTCCTACTCTAACTTTCCTCCCTCCCGTCTTCCTCTCCCTCCCTCCCTTCCTCCTGTTCTCTCCCTCTTTCTTTTTTTCCCTCCTTCTTTCTTTCCCTCTCCCCCTCCACCCATCCTCTTACTCCTCCTCCTTCCCACCTACCCTCTCCTATCCCCTTCCATACCCACCTACCCTACCCCCTCCCCTTCTCCTCAATCCCCCCTCAACCCCACAAACTACTGTCCTCCCCTCCTTGCAAATTCCCGTTAATCTTATCGTTCATATCGATCGCCGAGGACCTCTGCAGCGTCTTGGCGTATTCCTCGACGAACTCGCAGAAGACGGTTGTCTCCATGTTCCTGCCGAGGGTCATGAGGAGGAACCACTCGCTGACGGAGGCTGTGCGCATGATGGCGGCGACGTCGCTCCTGTAGTGGCTCTTCACCAGGTTCTGGGGGGGGGGGGAGAGGGGAAAGACGGGTTGGTTATTGAGGTGTGGTTGGAGGAAGGGTAGAAGGGGGGGGGGGGAAAGGGAGGGAGGTAAGTTTGAGATGTGGTAAGGAAGGGAAGGAGGGAGGGAGGGAGGGTGGAAGGGGGGGAGGGAGGGGAAAGGGAGGGAGGTAAGTTTGAGATGTGGTGGTAAGGAAGGGAAGGGGAGGGAGGGAGGGTGGAAGGAAGGGAAGGAGGGAGATATGGGGAGAAGGGAGGGTGGGAAGGAAATGGAAGAAAATTGAAAAGAGGGTTATGTTTGAGATGGTGGTGGATGAAGGGAAGAAGGGAGGGAGGGAGGGAAGGAGAGAGGGAGGATGCAAGACAGGGAGGAAAGGAGGGAAATGAGAGAAAGGAAGAGAGGCAGGGAAGGAAAGGGAAGGGAAGGTAAGTTTAAGACATGGTGGTGAGAGGAAGGGAGGGAGGAAAGGAGATGAAGGGAAGGAAGAGAAGGGAAGAAGGAAATGAGGGTGAAATGGGATAAGGAAGGGATGGAGATGATCAGAATATTAGGAGACGCATGAGAAAAGAAAGAAAGAGAGATGGCGAGAAAGAAACGAGAGGGAGAGAATACAGGAAAGGAAGGGAGAAGGAAAATGATAAGAGGGTCTGAGGGAGAGGAAAAGAGATGAAATATCAAAAAAGAAGAAAAAAAAAAACAAGTGGAAATTATATCTCTAGATATTAAACAGAATAAATAAAGGCAATAAAACCTACCTGAAGGAGGAACTTCCTGAAGAAGGGCAGGAAGATGGTGAGGAGACGGTACAGCATCCACAGTGAGGAAATGGTCATTAGCAGCACCAGCCACACCCAGATATACACGTAGATCTGTGAGAGAGGCATTAAGGGATGGTTGTGATAACGTATTTTTTTCATTTCTTAAAGATAAGTTTTCGCTTCGTATAGCATGTATCGGTTTTATTTCATATATCGATTTTCGGTTATCATTTTATAGATCAGTTTTATTTTATATGTCGGTTCCCTGCGTGGCGTCTCGGTAGTCTCTCCTCTAGGATTTGAGTATCGAAATTTTAGCACTTATATACCTTAACAAACTTTTATTGCTTAATTCACTCTATGAAAGAGTAGACGTGCTGCTATATTCCTCTGTTCATTAATCTAACACACCTCTTCATCCACTTTCCCCTGACTCCTTCCTCACAACACTCCTAGAAAGACACTTGAGAAAGACACTTTCCCGAGACACTCCTACGAAAGACACTCAAGACAGACAGACAAAGAGACACAGGACAGACAGAAAGGCACTCAAGACAGACAGAAAGACAAACAGACAGAAAAAACACTCAAGACAGACATAAAGACACTCAAAACAGACAGACAGGTACTTAGACAGAAAGACACTCACGACAGACAAAAAGATACTTAGAAAGACTCTTAGACAGACAGAAAGACACTGACCTTCTCGTTGATGATGTTGGTGGCGATGAGGCACATGACGTCACGGACCTGGATGGTGCCCGAACTGCCGAAGCTCCTGAAGGTGCACTTGGCCATCCGCGGGAACACGAAGGCCATCGGGTCCGTCCTGTTCTCGGGGTCCATGCCGGCCACCTGGATCACCTGCCGAGGGAAGGGAGGCGGCCGTGAGGTGAGAGCGCGTGCATGGCCATCGGGCACTCGGGCACGGCGCCTTGGGGGGGGGGGGGGTGAGCGGGGTTTTTGCTGTTGTCTTTGTGTAAGATGTGAGAATGTATAATAATAATAATAATTTAAAAGAGGAATGATCTCTCTCTCTCTCTATCTGTCTATCTATCTATGTACACCCACACCACACCCCACACACACACACACACACACACACACACACACACACACACACACCCACTATATATATATATATATATATATAGATTAGATAGATAGATAGATAAGATAGATAGAGATAGATAGATAGATAGATAGATAGATAGATATATATATAGATAGATAGATAGATAGATAGATAGATAGATAGATAGATAGATAGATAGATAGATAGATAGATAGATAGATAGATAGATTAGATAGATATGATGGATGGATAGATAGATAGATAGATAGGATAGATATACATATATGCATATTATATATATATATAATTATATTATATTATATATATACATTATATATTGTATATATATATATTATATATATATATTATATTATATATATATATATTATATATATAATATAATATATACATAACACACACACACACACACACACACATGTATATCAAATATATATTATATATATATATTATATATATAATATATATATATATATATATATATATATATATATATATATATATATATATATATATATATATATATATAATATATATATTATATATATATATGTATGTATGTATGTATGTATGTATATATAACGGAAGTGGGAAATCAGGAAGATAAGAAGATAATAAGAAGCTTAAAAAAGGACACACCAGATAAACCACCCTTATCAAAATGACATCCACCCACTCTCTCACACCCCCGCCCCCCCCACACCCACAAGGACCGCCATCCCCACTCACATCGCTGCCGTAGGAGAGGAACTGTCCGCCGAGGAACCAGTCGGTGAAGAAGAAGATGCAGACGGCGTTGACGAGGTAGAGAGCCTCACAGAAGAAGAATTTGTAGGCCCAGCCTCTCTCGTTCTTGCGGTGGAACGTCACGTAATCGCAGAGCTTTTTTATCCTGTTGAGAAGAAGGAAAAAAAAAGTATAAAAAAAGCCACCAAAAACATAACCTCCTTGGTCGGGGTAATAAAATAAAAATAAAATAACAACAGTAATAAAAACACAAACAAACAAAAAACGTACACCACTAACAACAAGGATAGTGATAATCGAACGACTTACTCTTCGTTCTTCCCAAAGTACTTCTTCAGGTTGTCACCGAGGTAGTCCCTGATGGAGAGGTTCTGGATGACCGTCTTGAAGAGGCCCTTTTCCCACATCTTCCAGATCCAGTGGGGGACGTAGAAGAGGATTCCCTGCGGTGGAGGAAGGGGGTGAAAATGGTGATGGTGATGATGATAATGATGATACTAATAACACATTTATTACTACTGTACTACTATACTACTACTACTTACTTACTACTACTACTTCTACTACTATGCTTCTACTACTGCTACTTCTACTACTACTACTAAGACTTCTGCTACTACTACGTCTACTACCTACTACTACTACTACTATACTACTACTACTACTCTACTACTACTACTACTACTACTACTACTACTACTACTACTACTTCTACTACTACTACTTCTACTACTACTACTAAGACTTTCTAGCTACTACTACGTTCTACTACCTACTAACTACTACTATACTACTACTACGTCTACTACTACTATACTACTACTACTACTTCTACTACTATACTTCTTACTACTACTACTAAGATTCTGCTACTATACGTCTACTACCTACTACTACTACTACTCTACTACTACTACTATACTACTACTACTACTACTATACTCTACTACTACTTCTACTACTACTACTACTACTACTAGACTTCTGCTACTGCTACTCTAACTACTACTACTATTACTAC
>NW_020868433.1:119641-131561 GCF_003789085.1 Penaeus vannamei | reverse complement strand
TGTTGTGCAGGTGTGTTTTGTGACGGTCTGATAATCAACAACCGTGCCTTTCTCATTTATATCTCTCTACCTCTCTTCTCCTTCTCCTCTCCCCCTCCCTCTCAGAGTATCAGGTAATCTCCGACAACTTCCACAAGTGTAGATATCAAAAGCAGCGTCTGTGGCAGAGTTCTCGGTCTGTGTCCTTTAGCCACTTAACCTCAAGATCCCAGGAGTCTACGTCCCACATAAGGTTTCTCGCTGTTGAGTCCTCCTACTCCTCCCCTCTTTCTTCTTCCCTCCTTCCTTTCTCTTTTCCTTGTCTCTTATTCCCTTGCGATGCTATAACCCCTCTCTCTTTTCTTGCCTGCTCCGTCAATTCGTTTCCTCTACGATGGTATTTTATTCCTCAGGCAGTCTGTTTCTCCCTCGCTCCTTCGCTATCTCCTTCTCTCTCCCTTCTTCTCAACGTCCGCCGAATGCATTCTTTTCCTCCCTCAGCAGTCCTGTTATCTTCACTCCTTCACTACCTCCTCCTCTCTTCCCGTCTTCTCGACGCTCTATTTGATGGCGCTTTTGCTCCCTCAGGCAGTTGTATCTCCCTCCACTCCTTCCACTATCTCTCTCTTCCCTTTCTTCTCAACGGTCTATGATGCTCATTTTCCTCGCCTCAGGCAGTCGTGTTTCTCCCTTCCACTCCTTCGCTGATCTCCTTCTCTCTCCCTTCTTTCTCAACGTCGTTTAATTTTTGAGTTGCTCTTTTCTCCCTCAGGCACCCCCTGTCATGTTTCTCCCTCACTCCTTCACTATCTCCTCTCTCCCTTCTTCTCAACGTCCACATGCTCGTTTTTTCCTCCCTCAGCTTGCAGATCTGTCTTCTTCGCCTCACTCCTTTCACTATCTCCTCTCGTCCCTTCTTCTCAAGTCTATTGAATGCTCGATTTCCTCCCTCAGCAGTCTGTTTTACGCCCTCACTCGCTTTCACTCATCTCCTCTCTCCCTTCTTCTCAACGTCCATATGAATGTTCTATTTTCTCCCTCAGGCAGTCTGTTTCTCCCTCACTCCTTCACCTATCTCCTCTTCTCCCTCTTCTCAACGTCTACGATGCTCTTTTCCTCCCTAGGCATCTGTTTCTCCCTCACTCCTTCCTATTCTCCTCTCTTCCCTTCTTCTCAACGTCTATGATCTCGTTTTCCTCCCTCAGGAACAGTCTGTTTTCCCTCACTCCTTCACTATTCTCCTCCTCCCTTTCTTTCTCAACGTCTATAGATTGCTCTTTTCCTCCCCTCAGGCAGTCTGTTTCTCCCTCGACTCCTTCACTATCTCCTTCTTCTCCCTTCTTCTCAACGTCTACGATGCTCTTTTTCCTCCCCTCAGGACAGTCTGTTTTCTCCCTCACTTCCTTCGATTATCTCTCTCTCCCTTTCTCAAGACGTCTATGATGTTCTGTGCCATCCTCAGGCAGTCTGTATTCTCCCCACTCCTCACTATCTCCTCTCTTCCCTTCTTCTCGACGTCTACGATGCTCTTTTCCTCCCTCAGGACAGTCTGTTCTTGTCTCCCTACTCCTTCACTGATCTCCTCTCTCCCTTCTTCTCCGAACTTATGATGTTCTTTTCCTCCCTCAGGCAGTCTGTCTTCCCCTCCCCACTCCTTTCACATATCTCCTCTCTCTCCTTCTTAACGGTCTACCGATGCTTCCTCCCTCCCTGTTTCCTTTCCCATCCCCTCCCCCTTCCCTACCGACGCATACTACCGTCTTCCTCCTCTCCTCCTATTACCTACCTACCCTCTCCCGTCCCTTCCCTCCTTCACTTTCCCCCCTGATCCCCTTCCTCCCTCCTTCACCCCCTTCCCCTTCCCTCTCTCCGTTCCCCCCTTACCCTTTCCCTCCCTCCTTCCCCCTTCCCTTCCCTCCTTTCCTTTCCCCCTTCCCTTCCCTCCTTCTTCCCCCCCCTTCCCTTCCCCTGCCCCACGCAACTTCCTCCCTCCTTCCCTCCTAGCCGCCCCCTCCTTCCACCGAGGCGTCTGTCTGTTATCGTGGTCTTTTGTCTGGAGTCTTGACTGTACGTGACTTGAGATTATGCTCTGCTTAACCAACGTTCATTAACTTTCGTGTCTCTCTTCCTGCTTTTACAGAATGATTATATATATCTGTTTTTTTTTTTTTTTTTTTTTTTTTTTAGTGTATGTTGTTTTTTTTTTTTAGGAGTGATTACCACACACACACACACCACACACACACACACCACACCACAACACACACACAGACAACACAACAACACACACCACCAACATATATATATATACTATATATATATATATATATATTATATAATATATATTTTTTAGAGAGAGAGAGAGAGAGAGGAGACGAGAGAAACAGAGAGAGAGTAGAGAGAGAGAGAGAGAGAGAGAGAGAGAGAGAGAGAAAGAGACTGTATTATATATAATCTGTTTTTTTAAAGGTGATTAAATTTAGCTGTATATATATTTTTTAAAGACTGGACTAAACAGACATCACTAAATGTTCCCAATTACTGTTATCAAGATTCCCCTCGATGTCCGCTTGGTACTTCTCTCGGACTTCAATAAATCGCCTGTTTATTCGTAAGACAAGACAAGTCCGATAGCAGCGTCTCGGGCGATGAACGAAGGAGAGCCATACGACACTGAAAAAGACTCCTGGAAGGAAAATATTCTCTTGTACTCCTTCCATGTGTCTTTTCGTCCATGTATATTGCTCATTTGACCTTTTACTTTAGCTATTGTTCTAAGGAGAGTTCGCGACCATATAATATTCTCTTGTACTCCTTCCGTGTGTCTTTTCGTACATGTATATTGCTGATTTGACCTTTACTTTAGCTGTTGTTCTAAGGAGAGTTCGCGACCGTATAATATTCTCTTGTACTCCTTCCATGTGTCTTTTCGTGCATGTATATTGCTGATTTGACCTTTACTTTAGCTATTGTTCTAAGGAGAGTTCGCGACCATATAATATTCTCTTGTACTCCTTCCATGTGTCTTTTCGTGCATGTATATTGCTCATTTGACTTTTACTTTAGCTAGAGTTGTTCTAAATAGAGCTAAATAAAGTTCCTCTTGTACCTTTTCCAACCCTCATTACTTAACGATGTCAAACTTACGCTTTTCCTCTCGTTTTTTTTTTTCAATTACGGAAAATTCGTCGGTTTTTCAAGGCAGAAAAATAAAGATATGACATTGAATTAGAACATAAAAACACTTGGGACACGCCCTCCGTAAAGTCAGAGTTAGATTATACCGTAAATTATTGTGTGAGTTTCCTCTCTACACGGTCTAGACTTCATAATAATTTCTAAAACAAAATCCCAGAACGACAATGGATCTCGTAGTTGTGTTGATGTTATTTCAATGTCAGTTCCTGTGTGTTTTGATAGCTTTTATAACATTTAGATTATTATAACAACATATTTGAGATGATAATGGATGTTTTTTTTTTTGAATGTGGATTATATATTCATATATATATATATATATATATATATATATATATATATATATATATATATAATATATATATATATATATATATACTATATATATATATATATATATATATATATATATATATGTGTGTGTGGTGTGTGTGTGTGTGTGTGTGTGTGTGTGTGTGTGTGTGTGTGTGTGTGTGTGTGTGTGTGTGTGTGTGAGTGACAGAGAGAGAGAGAGAGAGAGAGAGAGAGAGAGAGAGAGAGAGAGAGAGAGAGAGAGAGAGAGAGGAGATGAGAGAGAGAGAGAGAGAGAGAGAGAGAGAGAGAGAGAGAGATTCACATCATGACCCATTGAACATTTTCGTTTTTGGACAACCTTCAGTTATCTTTTATTTAAAAATGACCAATGAAAGTACAGAGCAAGGAAATACAATTCACAGTGCTTTCTTCAACGCAAAAATAATACTCAGCTTCATGCTCTGAAAATAAAATACGTTTTTTTTTTTTTTTTTTTTTTTTTTTTTTAAGAAAATGTCAAACGCGCCACTCGACACCGAAAATATATTACCAAGAGTGAGTACATTTTAAATAAACTTTAAAAAAACTAAACATTTACAAAAGACACCATCTGAAGAAGAAAAAAAAAGTTCAGCCTTGGGAATTCAGGCACGAACGTGTTGTAATTCATGATAACCGTAACTAAAAAGACGAAAAAAGAGTAGTAATAAAAGTAATAATAATGATGATGATGACGATGATAATGCTGATAAAAAATAAAATAAAAGTAATAATGATGATGATATTAATGACAATGATAATATTATCAATGATGATGATAATAATGATAATGATAATAATAATAATAATGATACTAC
The DNA here is from genome assembly GCF_003789085.1 of Penaeus vannamei. Classification (NCBI taxonomy): domain Eukaryota; kingdom Metazoa; phylum Arthropoda; class Malacostraca; order Decapoda; family Penaeidae; genus Penaeus; species Penaeus vannamei. Next base: position 127,233 of record NW_020868433.1, on the reverse strand, counting down.
AACTGCTACAACTAATGATAATAACAAATAATGATTTTAATAATAACAACAATAATGATATGATATTATATAATAATAACTGATGATACGAACAACAAAACAATAATCCTAGTAGTATAAACACTACTACTCCTACCAATGATAATAACAGTAATCATAAAATATAACAATAATACTAACAACCTGATAGTAAAAAACAAGCGGAAATGCATTAAAATTAAAACCCCTGAAGTTTCTTTTTTCCTGGAGTCGTGTCAGAGCAGAAGAGGTCGTCCTCCAGCATCGAGGGGGAGACAACGAGGTCCTCCTGCACGTGGCGGGTCGTTTTAATTTATTTCTGATGACTGTGGGATTAAAATGCCTTTGGTTCGTCACAACTTAGTGAGTCAGTGATGATTGAGAGAGGAGAGAGAGAGGAGTGGCGGACGGGGGAAGAGAAGACGGCAGAGGGAGGGAAGCAGACGGGAGGAGAAAGGAAGGAGTGAGGCGTGTTTGTGTGATGGTGTGCGTGCGTGCTGCGTGTGTGTGTGTGCGCGTGTTGTGTGTGTGTGTGTGTGTGTGTGTGTGTGTGTGGTGTGTGTGTGTGTGTGTGTGTGTGCGTGTGTGTGTGTGTGTGTGTGTGTGCGTGTGTGTGTGTGTGTGTGTGGTGTGTGTGTGTGTGTGTGTGTGTGTGTGTGTGTGTGTGTGTGTGTGTGTGTGTGTGTGTGTGTGTGTGTGTGTGTGTGTGTGTTTGAGTTGTGCATTGGTTGAATAATATCATTTTATATTTCCGCATCCTCCTCCGACCTCCAGCATCCACCACCAACTCCTCCACAACCCTCGCCACCATCCACGACACTATACTTCCCGCTTTCTTCACATGGCGATGACGGCCAGACCCCAAAGGAAATTCCAATTTTCAGCAATTTCCCTTCAAAACAAGTCGTCACCCGGGCTACGTAATATAGATGTGTCAGAGCACGTATACAAGAGCGCGTTTGTGTATGCGCTGACTACAGAAGAGGGAGAAGGAGAGCACATGGATAGTCTTGCGGTTTCTCCTTGACAGGCATCTGGGAGGGGAGAGAAATGCATTTATTTCCGTCACTCTCTCTCTTGTGTCGTTCTTCTCACATTCCTCTCGAATCCAGTCTTTTACGTTCTGTTCTACGCCTATAGGGACATACGGTTTGTTGAAACTGTGCGAGGCCCGACTGAATGAATATTTATTTTATTGACATGTATATACACTGAAATAATTGCATACCTGTCCGTCTAGACATGCATATATACCGTATAGATAGAGAGAGATATGTGTAGATATCCAATAGATTATCAGATATGCACTTATTTATATGTATGTGCATGTCTGTATATATGAATGTTCATTGGGTCGGGCCTCACACAATTCTAACGAACCGACTTATGCGGCCGGTTTGTTAAATTCGATTATTCGTATAAACAGACATCAATATACACAGAAATGAATGCATAACTATCGGTCTATCAATCAAATATACATTTATTTTTTTCTATCTGTACAGTAGACATGCATGTCAAGGCTGATAGATATGCAGTTATTTATATTTATATGTAATTATTTTTATGTATGTGCATATCCGAGTAACGAGTGCCTATTAGGTCGGTCTGGCACAAGTTTAACAAACCGGCCGATAGTGTCGACTTCCGATGGACTGCTTACGGTTGCTAGCGTCAATACATCAGCTGTTTGATCAAGACTTCCAAACTTTATATAAACAAAGGTAGGGAGAGTTGTTGGAATACGCACACACACACAACGATAAGATCTGCGTGTTTGTGTCGCCCAGAACATCAATATTTACACAGGATTTGCCTAACATGTTGGGAGCAGAGAGTCCCCGCCGCCGGCCCAAGCACACACACTGAACCTGGTGTCGAGTGGCAGGAAGCAGAGTAAGGCCTATCTGTACAAGAGATCGCTCTCTTTGCGTCTGGGTCTCTCTCTCTCTCTCTTTCTCCTTCTCCCCCCTCTCTTTCCTTCTCCTCCCTCCCCCCCCTCTCTCTCTCTCCTCCCCCCACCCTTTCTTCTCCCCCCCTCTCTCTCTCTCTCCCTCTCTCTCTCTCTCTCCTCTCTCTCTCTCTCTCTCCTCTCTCTCTCTCCTCTCTCTTCTCTCTCTCTCTCTCTCTCTCTCTCTCTCTCTCTCTCTCTCTCTCTCTCTCTCTCTCTCTCTCTCTCTCCTCTCTCTCTCTCTCTCTCTCTCTCTCTCTCTCTCTCCTCTTCTCTCTCTCTCTCTTCCTCTCTCTCTCTCTCTCTTCCTCTCCCTCTCCTTCCCTTCTCTCTCTCTCTCCCCTCTCTCTCAACCAGACAACAAAAAACAGACGACAAGACACGAGAAAGAGAGTTGTAATTGGATAACAATAAGGAAGGAAGACGATGGGCGGTGCTCTCCCAAACAAGGCCCCGCCCTCCTGCTCCCCTACTTCACCCTCTCCATGTGATAAATCTCCGAACCCCGAGCGGAAATGCAAGGAGGGGGAGTGGGGGGTGGTTGGTGGAGGGGACGGTGTTTGGGAGGGTGAGGAGGTGGGGAGTGGAGAGGGAGTGGTGGGAGAGAGTGGGTAGTTGGTGAAGGGGGAAGGGGAGTGAGGGTAGTTAGGTGAAGAGGAGTGGGGGGGGTAGTTGGTGGAGAGGGACGGTGTTTGGGGAGTTGGGGAGTGGAGGGAGGGTCTTTGGGTTGTTGGTTCAGAGGGAGGGGATGGGGAGTGGAGGGTAGTTGGTGAAAGGGGGAGAGTGTTTGGGTAGTTAGGTGAAGGAGAGTGGGGGATAGTTGGGTGAACGGGACGGTATTTGGGGAGTCGGTGAGAGGGAGGGGAGGGGTAGTTGGTGGAGAGGGAGGTGTTTGGGTTGTTGGGTGAGAGAGAGAGGGAGGGGGAGTGGAGGGTAGATGGTGAGAGGGAGGGTGTTTGGGTACTTGGGTGAGGGGGAGTGGTGGGTAGTTGGTGTAGAGGGATGGTGTTTGGGTTGTTGGGTGAGGGAGTAGGGGCTAGTTGGGTGAAGGGAGTGAGGAGTAGTTGGTGGAGAGGGAGGGTGTTTGGGTAGTTGGGGGTGGGGGAGTGAGGGGTAGTTGGGTAAAGGGGGGGAGGGGGAATAGTGGGTAGTTTTTGAAGAGGGAGTGTGTTTGGATAGTAGTGCAGAGGGCGGGGGGGGGGGGCTGGAGTAGTTGGTGGGTAGGGTGGAGGGAGAGAGAAGGTTGAGTAAACGGAGGTATAAGAGGAGCTGGGGAAAGTAGTAGAGGAGGTAGAAGAAAGGAGGTGGAGAGGAATTGATAAGGAGATTGGGATGCTGGTGGCGTTTCGTGAGGAAGGTGGGGTTGGTGGGTTTGTGGGAGGGGTTAAGAGGAGAGTAGGGGCTAGAAAAGTGGGGGTAGGGGATGTCTGTATGGTAGAGGGGGTAGGGGATGTCTGTATGGGTAGAGGGGGTAGGCAGATGAGGATTGTTGTTAGGGGGAATAAACTAGAATTTGCAGGGATGTAGTTGGGGAAGCATTTGTTGGTTAAAATGAAGGAGGGGAAGGTGGCCTCGGGGATTGGGTGAGGGGGGGGAACGTGGGGGTAGGAAAATAAATGGAAGGGAGGGAGATGGCGGTGGTGAAGTGCAGACAGGAGAGACAAAGAGAGAGAGAGAGGCGGGGGGAAGACAGAGAGAGGGGGGTAGGGAGGAACAGAGAGAGTGACGGAGAGAAAAAGAGAGCAATAGGTACATTTCTTTCCATAGACTTCGGAAACACGGAAAATGGGCAGCATTTCACCCCACCTTTAATCACTATTTTTTTCCCTTTCATAAAACTCTCTTATTGCCAATTATATAATATATATGTAATTATATAAGTATATAATCCATCTAAAGTCAGTTTGTGCCATCTTTCGTCATCTCGTTATCCTGGTTCCATTGCAGGTTCCAGAGGAGTAAACTGCAGGAGTTATTGTCGTCCGAGGAGGAGTGTAAACATCCTTTCTTGGAATTGCTGTTGTTGAGCAAGATGTTGCTGCATCATGGGCATCATCCGCTCCATCTTCCATTTGCAACAGATGAGAGAGAGGGAGAGAGGGGGAAAGTGGAGATAGAGAGAGAGAGAGAGGGAGATAGGTATAAGGGGAGAGAGAGGGGGAAAAGAGAGAGAGAGAAGAGCAGAGGGGGGGAAGGGAGTGATTGTTGATGATGCGAAAGGGGATTGGAGTAAAACGGCCGAGAGAGAGAGTGTGTGTGTGTGTGTGTGTGTGTGTGTGTGTGTGTGTGTGTGTGAGTGTGTGTGCGTGACCGTGTGCGTGTGCTTATGTGTGTTAGTGTCTGCGCGTATGTTTGTCAATTTTATTAGTCTGTGTATAGAATAATGAGAAACAAGCCACGTGGCTCCACATCACGAATCAACAGCATGTCGAAAAAAAAAAAAACACTACGAACAAAACACAAAATCCATGTAAACAGGGAGGAAAAAAAAAAAACGATTCGCTTTGGAAAAACTCCTCATCCGCGACTCCCCCCTCTCCCCTCCCCCTCCCCCCACGTGTCTCGCATCCTGTCAGCGGAACATCAGTGACGTCACAGCCACACGAGGAAGCGAAGATCCATTGTCGCTCATTTTCCGCGAGCCAGCAGCCAGCAGGACGTGCGCACCTGCTGCAGGTCTGCTTGTCACTGACGACCTGAAGGATGGGTCGATTTGAATGCCGTTCTCGTTATTAGAATCTTGTGAACGTTAGAACAGTTGTCTATATTGCCATAATGACACTGATAATGATAGTTTGCTTTATTTAATTTGTTACGATGGTTGTTCTAGTTGTGGTAGGGTGTTTGTTTAGATTTTGCTTTTAAATTACCCGCCTTTGTGCGAGGAACGGTCGGGGTTACCATCTCCTGGGATTGCGGGATTTGAACGCGGGTCAGCAACATTGCTTGATGAGAACGCTACCAGCTTGTGGTGACAAGAGATGGCTTGCTCCATGTTGTATATTGCAATTATAATTGACTTCTTGTACGTTAGAGGTTGTTAATTCATCACAGGTTTCTTTTGCAACCGACTTATAACCAGTACAAAATAAGCCACCTACGTCAGAGTCATGGAAAGGATGAGCTGGCACAAGGCACACCGTCTCTGCTTCAGTGACTTTCTATCATACATGACAATGATGTTTACATGCTTGAGAAGGGAGGAAGAGGGGGTGGAGGGGGAGAGGAGAGGGGTGTCCGCACGCACCGAGAAGTCCAAAGCGCGTGAACACCTATGCCTACGTGCGGGTTCTCACGAAGTGTTGTGCAGAATGGCGTACATTTCCTAGCCTGCAATTACCATTTCATCGTCGTTATATTTGTCCTACAAGTTCCCATAGCCGTTGATTTTTGAAGATATCAGAGAGACACGAAGAGGCAAATAGAAAAAAAGAGAGAAGGGGAATGCAAAATAAGAACAGGCAACCATTTTCACTTGGCCAACACACAGCAGAAATTAAGGTCAGGCTTTGAACTGTGTATAGACTCCCCACCGAGGAGAGAGATGGTGTGTCTGAGAGAGAAAGATGGAGGAGTCTAAAGCCTGTAGCCTTCACCTAGGCTGAAAGTAGCAAGAATTACTATGGGGTCTGTCCTTGAAGTTTGTCATTTTTCAGGTACTTACAGTACATAGAGACTACTCCTCGTGGGAAATAACGGGAGGGTAAGGGAGATATAAATAAGAGAGAGAGGGAGGGGGTGGAAGAGAAAGAGAGAGAGAGAAGGAGGGAGGGAGGGGAGAGAGGGGGAGGATGGAAGAAAGAGAGAGAGAGAGGAGAGGAAAGAGGAGAGAGAGAGGGAGAGACAGAGACAGACAGAGAGACAGAGACAGAGAGGCAGAGACAGACAGCCAGACAGACAAGAGACAGAAGGAAAGAGAGGCGGCCACAAGGTTCACACCATGACAAGGGTAACGTGACACCGCGTGACTCCCATCTACAAAATTACTTTTTTTTACAGGAGAACATGTCATGGTTCTCATCCTTTAGTTGCATGTCAGTCAAAAATATGCAGCGGTGAGTAAGCGCATATCTGGTTTGACGTAAGTGTGTGGCTGACAGGTTTTCTGGTCTTCGGCGCTGGGACCTCCATATATATTCAGTTCTTTATTTGTCCGTCCATCCAGTTAGAATAAGTGGAGAGCCTGGGGAACGGGGTGAGAGGGGAGAGGACATATAGTGGTGGAATGTTGCAATGTTGAGTGGTACTGGTACACCCGCATATCCACCCCTACCCCCCTCCCAACACCACCCACCCACCACCCCACATCCCTTCACCATGACTTTGGCTGCTCTCTCCTCTCTCTCTCTCTCTCTCTCTCTCTCTCTCTCTCTCTCTCTCTCTCTCTCTCTCTCTCTCTCTCTCTCTCTCCTTTCCTTTCCTTCACTCCTCGCCCCCTTCCTCGCCTACCCACCCGCAACCAATATGTGCGCAACAGAAGGCTACATTTGAGAAGGAATAAGGTCGTGTTTCACAAAGTGTACCCTGTGGTTTTGAGCCTAAACGACAGTTACATGGGTCCTCTTTTTTTCCTTCTCGCTGCAGAGTACCGTGAAAACTGCCACACACACACACACACACACACACACACAACACACACACACACACAACACACACACACACACACCACACACACACACACACACACACACACACACACACCACCACACACACACACACACACACACACACACACACACACACACACCACACACACACAACACACAACACACACACACACACCTTCCCTCTCTTTGCGAAATACGGGTACTGGCCTGTTACTACTACCGCCACAGGATACCGTCACCTTACTATGCTTTCAAGAAGTTTATTCTCCAAGTATGCTTGACTAACAATGCCCACATCGATTCTACGAGATCAGACCGTTCTCGTTACGTCATCTATATATCAGCATCATAACACTGTCCTATCATCATATTTCTTGATGTTCGAATATCGCCAAACTTAACTGGGTTTGTATCATCAGTTTTGTCTATCATACATTGTGTTTTATTGTTTATAATCATTCTTACTCTACAGACTACGTGTTTATATCCTGAACTCAACTTTAATTGAATTGAATTGAGTTTGTTAAGATACTATTAGGGAGCTTACTACTACTGTCTCCTCTATTTTTTTATATGAGACTTGTAGAATTTGCATATTGTAGTTATTAAACCGTTCATACCATTATATCAAATTAGACTTTATTACCAGTCTTTTAGAAAGAAAAGCTACATTTTATAGCCTATGTTATTGCCTATAAGTCTCTGTATAAACTTAGCTTCTGTCAGAAAAACGATTACTATGAAGTCATTAAGTCAGTCACTGAACTATTATGTCAGTGGCTTTAGTTATACATCTATTTTTCTCGCGTATATTCATTGACATGCAAAACATTTTCTACAATTGAATCCCCGGTGATTCTAGAAGAAACCATTATAGTTGTTGGGGAGGTCGGGTTACAGAAGACTACTCAAGATGCCATTAACATTGTGCAAGTCATGCAGGACCTCCACTGTTCATCATGACATTAAGGTTTGTGTTTGCTTCCCTTTAAATGTTTACGAGGCGTTGTGCAAGG
>NW_020868433.1:107141-114641 GCF_003789085.1 Penaeus vannamei | reverse complement strand
GCCGCCATCATGTTGAAGTACGTAGCAGCGGCAAAGATCTTAAAGAAACACAATGCTCAGGTGGACAATGCAGTGTTTCACTTGCATTACCGAGTGACATTTGTGGTGTTCCTCATATCCAGTGCCTTAGTCACGGCGCGTGAGTACATAGGCAATCCTATCCAGTGCATTTCGAAAGCAGTGCCAGGCAATGTCCTCAACACCTTTTGCTTCATCATGTCCACCTTCAGCGTGCCGAGGCACTGGGACGCGCCCCTCGGCGACGGCGTGGCATACCCGGGCGTGGGCAGTCACGACGACGAGGATGAGATCAAATACCACGCTTACTACCAGTGGGTGCCTTTCGTCCTAGTACTCCAGGCGATCATGTTTTACATCCCGAGGTACCTTTGGAAAAACATGGAAGGCGGGCTCTTCACCACCATCCTTGCTGGCCTCGACAAACTCACGCTTGATGACAGCCAGAGGCACAAGAAGCACAAGATCTTGTCGCAGTACATGATCAAGCACCTCCACATGCACATGAACTGGGCTATAAGGTAAAGCAGGGTGACTACTTATAAATTGATAATTTTTTAATGTTGCATATCGTTAATATATTGATTGTAGAAGGAAATGCATGTATATTTTCCCTTTGGAAGGGAATTCCGCAGGTCTGTAGTTGGCTCTGATTGATTTGAATTAATTATACGAGGCATCTATTCACCACCACAAACCAGGTGAGGAGTATAACCTTTCGACAGTTATAATGGCAAGCAACCCAGAAAGGGGAAGGAGAAATGGCATACGAGAATGGTATAATTTCAACAAGGACTATAATGAGCGGGATTCGACAACCGCTCAGTGTTGGGATTCGGTCACGTAGACAGCCACAGTGATCGTTGTCAAGGTAGTTGAGGGTTTTTATGCATAAGAATCGTACGTCTTGTACTGTCTTGTTCACCGTAGTAGATAATAAACCACCAGCATAAGGGATCAACGCTAAAACCAGGAGAATGAGTTGCATTTACCAGAGAGACAGGGTTTGCGGTTACGTCTCGCGGAATCTACGGCGTCGAAACCCTAACCTGAACGCGGCTTTGTCATTGACCGGCATTTTTTAGTCGCAGGATTCCAGCCCAACCACTACGGCTGACGTAATATTAGCAACTTAAAAAAAAGAAGTTTGCAGGATCAATGAACGCTGAAGAAAAGGCCAAACACGAGAACGCCGGAAGCAGTAATGGCAAGATGATCTGGACACTCGGTTATTTGGTGTTGTCAAGACGCTTTGGAATGAAAGGGTTGTCGGGGATGGTAATAATTATTTCTCCTTTTGCTGCTTCCACGACGGCAAGCCCGGCAAGTCTCCGAATCATTTCGGATTTTGCCATCGCGCGGTCTGGATCAGTTATTTGAAATATTCTGTTTACTTAAATTATTTTACTGAGAGGCCTTCAAATGCAAAGGAGGACCACGGCTAGTAAGCAACGTGTGTAACCTGTGTAGTTGGAAATGCTGCATAATTGAAGGGATCTTGGAGACGGCTTCATAATAGCGATGTTTAAGTGTCATTATTCCGAAACCAAGGCGAGGTAGTCATGTTCTACAAAACTTTTACGTATTTTGATGTTGTGAAGGCGTTGTTTTGTAACAAGCTAAAGCGAACCTGATTTATCTTGTTACGCCAGTGGAGAAATCTTGTCAAGTTAGTGTTAAATTGCATAAATTTTCAGAACTACTTGATGTCGCCGCTGTCCAAGAGGAGCAACGTTTTGGTCATGAAATGATGTATAGTTGTTGCATTTATATTATGGAACTGACTACGAGTACGACAGAAAAGCCCCAGATTGGTGTCCTGCGCATGCGTGGCGAAACAAACAAGATGGCGGCGTTTCGACACGAGATGATAAAACTCACTTAGTTTAGGTTAGGTTCGTGCTTATCACCTGGTAATAACGTTTGTATGTGCATATACATATCTATGCCGTACGGCTAACCGCGAGAAATCGGGTATGGCTGACGTACGCGTAACACCGACCTTGTATTACATTAGTTGCTGCTTGGATGTATTAGCTTTCTGTATTTTATAGATGCATTCTATCGAACTTAGTTCTGAATACAGTCGCGAGTTGCAGATCCCATATGACCACACTTACGAAGGTTATATTTCCTACTAGACAAGAAATCTCGGATGCACACACCCTCACATTCACGCTCTCTCCCTCTCCCCCCTCTTTTCTTCTCCCCCCATTCATACTTACTCAAAAGCGCTCTTGGAGACAGAGAGAAACCGTTAATTTGTTTTGAAAACTCGCATACATTTAGTTGGAGATCCACTGGTTTCTAGAATTTGAATTATCGTTAAGTACTAAACACATTTAAAGTTTCTAAGATTGAGACATTAGATTATAATGTTTCGTATTTGAATTATCGCCGAACAATTTAGAACAGGGATGTTTGCCTACATCTGTTTCCCAGGTTAGTTTCGTTATCTCAGGACTAGTTTGCTTTCCATAGTAACCAGTGGAGTGGCTGTGGGGAGGGGGGGGGGGGATTTATCACCGCCCAAATTTCGGATGGAAGACTGGGCACTCTCTCTCTCTCTCTCTCTCTCTCTCTCTCTCTCTCTCTCTTCTCTCTCTTCTCTCTCTCTCTCTCTCTCTCTCTCTCTTCCTCTCCTCTCTCCTCTCCTCTCTCTCCTCCTCCTCTCCTCCCTCTCCCTCTCTCCTCTCCTCTCCTCTCCTCTCCTCTCTCCCTCTCCCTCTCCCTCTCTCTCCTCTCCCTCCCACTCTCCTCTTCCCCTCTCTCTCCTCTCTCCCTCCCCCCCCGCAAACGACGCCAATATATAATAAGAAGATACCAAAAAATATAGGAGGCCCTTACGAGTAATAAAAAAAAAAAAAAAATAGCGGGGCCCCACGAGTGATCTAACCGCCGTTTCCACATATGCCTAATTACACTTCTGTTAACAACCCGGGTTATATAAGTCATAGGCCTTTTTGTGAGCTTATTATTTATACCAGGAGAGCCAGCCACACTTGTAGCCCCTCCCCCTTAGCCAATAAGACTGGCGGAACCTACCGCACTATCAGTAGGTCCTTCATTTATTAGACCCAATGGTCGCTTGATCGGACTCTCGAGGTAGAGGAGGGTAAATCTGCTCAAACTTTTATCTTTATTTCAATTTTATTATCCTAAAATAATTATTTAGAAGCTGGGGGACACTTGTACTAGCCTACCCCGTTTTCTTGGTTTCATGGATTTAGCCGACTGTTTTCGCATGCCGAGAGCCTTATCGTTATCTTGTTCTTAGGAATATCTATTTACTTAGACCAAGGTAGAATTGACCAGAAAGTTCCCCCTGGAGATAAACTTGTGATAGGCCTAGATTCGAAAACCGCCAGTGGCTCGGGTGAGGCGTCTGTCTACTTCACTCAGGGATGAAGCCACATATCCTTATCTTTTTCATATTTTCTTTTTCTTTGTTCTCAGTTATACTTTTCTCCCTTTCTCTCTTTTTTTAATCGCTGCATTATCTCCCTTTTTCACCCACACACTCCTTTTATCCTCTCTTCTCATCGCTATCAACCTCATTGAAGCTCTTTACAACATGCAGGCCTATGCGTATGTATAGCAGCATCCCATACCGCCACGGTGACCTCCACAGTGGTACATCTGGGCAAGACGATCACCAGGTGGCCGGGATGCGAACTCTGGTCACTCTCACAATGAGTCAGGCGTGCGGTAGCCTTGGTCACGCTGGTACGCTTGTATGTGGATTAGCTTTTATATTTTACTTGTTGGCTCTTTCTGTCGTTTCCTCTTTAATTCTGTCGTTCTCTCTTTCGCTCCCCCTCTCCCTCTTTTTCTCCCCCTCCGTCTTTCTCTCCCCCTCTCCCTCTTTCTCTCCCTCTCTATCTACCCCCTCCCCTCTCCTTTCTCTCTCTCCCCTCCCCATCTCCCTTTCTCTCTCCCCCCTCCCCCCTCCCATCTCCCTTTCTCTCTCTCCCACCCCATCCCTCCTCCCCACCCATCTTCTTTCTCTCCCCTCCACCCCATCTTCCTTTCTCTCCCTCCCCCCACCCATCTCCTTTCTCTCCCTCCCACCCATCTCCCTTTCCCCTCCCCACCCCATCTCCCTTTCTCTCCCTCCCCACCCCCATCTCCCTTTCTCTCCCCTCCCCACCCCATCTCCCTTTCTCTCCCCTCCCCACCCATCTCCCCTTTCTCTCTCCCCTCCCCACCCCACTTCCCCTCCTCTCCTTCCCTCTCTTCCTTCCCCTCTCCTTCTCTCTTCCCCTCCCCCTCTCCCCTCTCTTCCCTCCTCTCCTTCCTCTCTTCTCTCTCCCTCTCCTCCCTCCTCTCCCTCTCTTCCTCTCTTCCCCTCCCCCTCCCTTCCTCTCTTTCCCCTCTCCTTCCTCTCTTCCCCTCCCCTCTCTCTCTCCTATATATATGTATATATTACTATCCCGCAACGTTACTCCCGAACACCGGGATCTCAAAGCCTCAGCTGATTATGAAAATAAAAGTTTTATCCGTACACTTCCTGGATGTAGTTGTATCAGTGTCTTAGGAGACCTGTCCGGGCGTTGGCCAGGGACCGGTTGTGGCGGCGGTGAGTAGGCCGCTTGGACATCGCACTGTCTTGGCTCCTGGCCACCGCGGGGACAGCCTGCAGTGAGGGAGAGCGAGAGGGACGTCAAGGACGAACTATGACGGAGGGAAGAGAGGTGGATTTTTTTCTTCATTTTTTGAGATGTTGCGAGGAGTTGAGGGTATTCCTGTTAGGTTTTCGAGTTGAGGTGTAAACATATGATTCTGGTAATGGGTATTTAAAAATAGAAGGGGGAAGGGAACAGAACAGGTGGAGGTGTGATGCAAGGAAGCTGTGTTTAGGTCGGGGAGGACAGCGGCGCGTTAGAATGTGCTCTGTCACGACATAAGCCGCACATGTTCCCCTCCGTTTTTTTGCGCGTGTTCGTTTCTCGTATTCTAAAACAAATTGATAAAAATACAGTCCTTGCGTACGTTCCCTGAATTTGAACGACCGCCGGACAAGGTTCCAAGTTGTGAATTGTTCTCGGATTTATTAATTCTTCTCCGCTTCGAATCCTGAGTCTATCCGATTGATTTCTCGTCGCTCGCCTCCGGTCGGACAAGGCATGCAAAATAGCCCCGTGTAATTCACCCGGGAGAGCGGGGACTACGTTTGCTTCTTGTAATTTTCCGTCTCTTGTTTGTTGTTTTTCTGGAGAGAGGGACTTTCCATGCGACTCAGTGACGTGTGTGTTGTTTGCGTCGTCCTCTTGTACTAAAAGGGGAAGTATCACCACCTGAGCGGCGTTGAAATCTCTCCTAATTTCCATTCTTTCCGGAACCTTGTTATTGTCTCATCGGGTTGTCATGGTTAATGCATATTATTCCTTCTGCTAGGTTGCGAAATGGGCGGTTTGTCCGAAATTGGTGGTTTGTCCGATCGGCTTGTTATGATGACCCAAATGGCACTTATGGAATGGGAGGACGGGGTTTGCGGTATGTATAGGTTAGATATAACGTGTACAATAGTATCGGAATGTAGGCCGGTTTTGTGGACTGGTTTGTACAATATTGGAAGTGTTGGAGTGTAGTCCCAGATTGTTAGCGTCGTGAGAATGTATTCCTATCCCAGGTCGTATTTTTTCTTCCTTCCCCTTCTCGTCTCTCTCTTCCTCCAGCACACTTCCTCTCCCTTCCTCCTTCACACTACCTCTCCATCTCATCCTCTCCCTTCATCTCTCCTTCTTTTTCTCATCTCATCCTCTCCTTCATCTCTCCTCCCTCATCTCATCCTCTCCCTTCATCTCTCCTTTTCCTCCATCTCATCCTCTCCCTTCATCTCTCCCTCTCCTTTTCCCTTTTCCCTTTTCCTCCCTTTTCCCTTTTCCTCCTTCTCCTTTTCCCTTTTCCCTCTCCTTTCCCTTTCCTCCATCTCTTTTCCCTTTTCTCCATCTCGCCCTTCTCCTTTTCCCTTTTCTTCCATCTCGCCCTCTCTTTCCCTTTCTTCCATCTCTCCTCTTTTCTCCTTTCCTCCATCTCTCCCTCTCTTTTTCTCCTTTCCTCTGTCCTCTCTTCTTCTCTCTTTTTCTCTCTTTTTTTCTCCTTTCCTCTCTTTCTTCTTTTTTCCTTTCCTCTCTCCTCCCCTTTTCCTCTCTCTGCCTCCCTCTGTCGTCTTCTCCGTTCACCCACCCACTCGCACTCTACTCTCCACTTTCCTCTTCTTTCCCCTTATTTATCTCCTGCATCTTGACATCATCTCCAAAGAGAAAGAGGGGGAAGAAGAGGAGGTTCTTATTTCACTTCGAACGCTGTAAAATTGAGAGCAAAGAGGGGGGAGGGGAGGGGAGGGGTAGAGCTGCCAGTTCTAGATGACGACACATGAACTACCTAATTACAGCGTGTCAGCTTTGATTAGTCCCTCAGTCACGCAGTTTGGGATGGTGTCCGTTTGTTCCTGGTGTATTGTGCTAGTTTTTGGGTGTCTAGCGCGGGTATTTTTAATTTTTTTTTCCGTTTTTCTTTTTCCTTTTTCTCCATAACCGTTTCTTTGATTCGTGTCCCTTCGAAGTTTCGTGTGTTTTCTCTTGTGTAAATGGAGTGTTGGATGTATTGAAATATCAGCTGACAGGCCTTTTGAAGCAGGCGTGCTTTCCTTGCGAAATTTTGGGTATGGGTAGAATACTAGTTGGGGAGGTTCTAGGCTAGTCGGGGACGGGGAGGGAAGTTCTAGGCTAGTCAGGGATGGAGAATGGGGTTTGTGCTGTCGGTGTTGTTGTTTCTACAGCTGAGCGAAGTAGTAAAAGGAAAGCTGTTACCGTGCAGTAGTCTTGGTTGTTATGATAACGAGTTACCATTTTTTTAAATAATTTCTGGCGAAGGTTTGGTACCAAGATCCAGCTGTATCATTACAGATTTTCGAGATAACATGTTTTTAGATCTTATACTTTTTACTTCTTAGCTTTATTTTTAGTTCACGATTGTTGCTCAGCTTCGAAGGATGATCCAGCAGCGTTAGGGAAGCAGGTGCGGCTGGCGGCAGGTAGCGCTGGCCGCAGGTGAGAGCCGCGGCGGACGCTATGTCAACACCGCCTGTATTTACTCCATCGGCCGGTGTGATTATAACCCATTCCCCGTTCCACTCGAAGGCAGACCTCGCGCCAGACTTTCTTCGAGGGTGAATTGCTATGCGGAGAGCGCGAGGCGGCGATCACATTCCTCTGCAACGGCCTTTACTCGCGCCTCAAAAGCAGCGTTGTTCTTTTAAGGGAATGTTTACGGGGCCGACTTATAGGTTACATTGGCAAGGCAGATATCGCGTGTCGTTATGAATATTCTTTCAGGGCGCATTACGTGACGCCCATCGATATTGCGCTCTTTGATGGCGTGTTCTGGCTGGTGATGCGAGTTGTTTGGATTTACGGAAGGGCCTTTTAACGAGACGACTGAACCCCTTGCCTTATAAATATCTCTATTTTATTTATT
>NW_020868433.1:97141-102141 GCF_003789085.1 Penaeus vannamei | reverse complement strand
TGTCAAAGTTATCGTTATTATAAGAAAGAAGATTTTGCTGTTGCTATTGTTATTATTGTGTATTTGTATTGGTATTTATTGTCATTATTGTCTCTCTCATTGTCATTGTTATTGATATTATCATTGATATAATTTATTATCGTTATTTGGATTATTGTCATTATTAACACTTTATTATTAAATCAATAGTGTTTTTATTATTGTTATTAATATTATTGGTATTATTGTTATTATTACTATTACTATTACTATTGATATTCCTAATATTATTACTATTACCATTATTATCATCATCATAATCATCGTCGAAGTAACCGTAGTACTTCGTCATAATCCGCGCATTCAGCCATAAAGCCCCAAGGGTCGTGCCGCGCCCTCGGCCAGTCCGTACCTGCGCCGTCCCATTATCCTCGTAAGTCGAGTCGTCTTTCACCGAATTTGCGTCACGAGTCGAACGTCGTAATTGACTTGGTTTCGTGTGCGTCCTCAGAGAGGAGGAGGAGGGAAAGGAGAGAGAGAGAGGGAGGGAGAGGAGGGGGAGGAGGGGGAAGGGGAGGGAGAGAGAGGGGGAGGAGGAGGAGAGATGGGGAGGAGGAGGAAAGGAGGGAGAGAGAGGGTGGAGGGGGAGGGAGAGAGGGTGGAGGGGGAGGGAGAGAGGGGGAGGAGGAGGGAAAGAGGAGGGAGAGAGGGTGAGAGAGGGAAGGGGAGAGAGGGGAGGAAGGGGAAGGAAGGGGAGGGAGAGAGGGGGAGGAGGAGGAAAGGAGAGGGAAAGGGGAGGGAGAGAGGGAGGAGGGAGGGGGGGAAGGGGAGGGAAGAGAGGGGAGGAAGGAGGGAGGGGAGGGAGAAGGGGAAGGGGGAGGAGGAGGGAAGAAGAGGNCATGCTCACCCCCACCTCTCCCTCCCTCCCTCCCTCCCATATGCTGCGTCACCCTTCACCCTTACCACATATCTGCCTCCCTCCCCTTTTTCGTAGCTTTCACCCTTCACCCTCACCTCGGCTTGCCTCCTGTGTGTGTTTGTCTGTCTGTGTCTGTATCTGAATCAGTGTGTATGTATGTATGTGCATGTATGTATGTGTATATGTAATAATTAGTATGTGTATATGTATTAGTATGTGCATGTATGTATGTATATATATTAGTATGTGCATGTATGTATGTATATATGTATTAATGTATGAACCGTATTCATGTTGACAAATATGGAAAGGTATGAATGAGAACGAATATCTTCCCAATACAAGAGATGTATTTAACCGGTATCGATTATATCTTCGTCAGAAGATATAATCGAAACCGGTTAAATACATCTCTTGTATTGGGAAGATATTCGTTCTCATTAATACGGAAAGGTATGAATGAGAACGAATATCTTCCCAATACAAGAGATGTATTTAACCGGTATCGATTATATCTTCGTCAGAAGATATAATCGAAACCGGTTAAATACATCTCTTGTATTGGGAAGATATTCGTTCTCATTAATACGGAAAGGTATGAATGAGAACGAATATCTTCACAATACAAGAGATGTATTTAACCGGTATCGATTATATCTTCGTCAGAAGATATAATCTAAACCGGTTAAATACATCTCTTGTATTGTGAAGATATTCGTTCTCATTCATACCTTTCCGTCTTAATGTATGTGCATGTATGTATGCATATATGTATTAATATGTGTGTATGTATGTATGTGTAAACGTACGTGTGTGTGTGTGTGTGAGTGTGAGTGTGAGTGTGAGTGAGAAAGAGAGAGAAAGAAAGAAAGAAAGAAAAATGGGCGCCTCACTGTCCCGCGCCCATGACGATGAGGAGGGAAGGGGGGAGGGGGGGGGGCGACATGCACAGGGAAATGCGATACGACAATTAGCGTCACAATAAGGTGATTCAAATCCGCTTTACGACCGAAATTATCTCATGAGACGGGGGTAGTTTGCCGGTCAGCGTGGAGCACAGGTGTCAGTTCCTTCTCTGAAGTTGACGCATTTTGTTTTTTATTTTCTTTCTCGTTTTGTCTTTCTCTTTCTTTCTAGCTCCCTCCCCTCTGCGTCTCCCCCTTCCCCTATTCCTCTCGTCAATACATACGCATTCTCAAGTTTAGGAAACCGACATGTATGGGGAAAATGGCAACGTAATGAATCTCAAATAATCTTCGAATAGTCGTACACGAATAAAAACGATTGCCGAACGAGCGGTCGGTCTTCGTGGATCCGTGGAGTCGTTCGTGTGGAGCGAAATGATCAGCGAGTGTTCGTGGCGGAGAGACGCGGGTGACTGGCGGCGAACGAGCGGGCGGGTCTGTTTACAATGGCGTCACGAAACGGACAGAAATGAGGTTAAGTTTTTTTGTCTTTCTAGTCTTCGGGGGGGAAATGCAGTGACATTTCGTTTCTGTTATTGCTTTTCATCTCGAGACCTTTTATACAAGAATGCCGTCCTTGTGGGTTCTTGAAGAAATTCGTTTTATAGAGTAACAGGTGATCTCTTTACACAATGTCTGAGCGATATATCGGTATGCAGGTTTTAGTTTAATGTGTTATTACGTGAAATGTTCTTTTAACTAGATAATGTGAAGATACAGTCAGATAATGCATTAGATGAACTTTTACACGGTTGTAAACATGTACAAAGTTCACCATTACCATTTTAGCGTATCATGTTAGGGTCGACGAATCCGTATTTAAATTTTCAAAAGAGAAGAAGGAATCTGAAACTTGACGTTGCGGAGATAACGTGGATCTCAGAAAGCCACTTTTTTATTTATTTATTAGCGAATCTCTTTTTTTTTTTACGTAAACACCGGTCTCGAGTTACGGCGAAGAGGATAGGTAATGCGAGGAGGAACTTCAAGAAGATAGGAGTTGATCCGAGCGCCGAGAGAGCCCGCGGGAGATCGTGGCGGTGCCTCCTATCTGTGGCCGAGTGGGTGGAGAGGGAGAGGGGGGAGGGAGGAGGGAAGGGAAAGAGGGGGGGAAGGGTTAGGAAGATGAGGAAGAAGAGAAAGGGAGGGANCAATTTATGTATAATTTATATACATATAGTCACGTATAGCATTTCTTCCGGCGCGCCCCCTTCCCCGAGCGCAGAGGGAAGGCGAGCGGTGCCCACAAAGCGATTCCGGGGCGCTTCCCTCGACTCCACAGCCGATGCACGGGCCCGGGATGGAGACCCCAACCCACCCACCGCGCCTCCGTGCTTGAGAGCGAGTGAAGGCACGCGGCTTAGGCTCCTTTATCTCCCGATACACCAGGAGAAAATTTGAGTAACAGAGATACAAACATCATCATCATCTCATTGTTGTCACTGAGATCAGTGTTTGCCTTGTCCATACTACTGGCACCACTGTCAGAAACATCGTTATCAAATAATAAACTTAGTCATGATAATGATGATGATGATAACAGTAATGATAACAATAACAATGATAATAATAATAACAATAATAACAATAAAAACGACTACCAGAACAAGAACAAAAACAAACCAATAACAACAACAACAACACTGACACGAACGCCGTCAACCCGCCTCATCTCGGCCGCCCTCAGAGCCGGAGGAAGGGTCCGCCCGCAGGCCCGACCCCGCCCGCCCCTCCAGCCCCGCGACGCCCACGGGAAGCCCGGCGCCTCTTTGCGTCTTCGAAAACGTCAATTTTTCGGTTTCTCTTGAATTCATTTCCATTCGTCGACATTTTTGTCCATTTCCCTATATCTCAACTCCGTCTCTTTATTTTTTGTCGGTTTCTCTTAATTCCATTTCCATTCGTCTATTTTTGTCTGTTTCTCTTAACTTCGTTTCCATTCCATTATTTCTTGGTTAATTTTTCTTAATTCCATTTCGCCATTTGGGAATAAGTCATTAGGAAAACTTGAAATAATTGAGCGTAAATAGAGAAAAAAATCAAACTAAATTAAACAAATATAAAAGCTATAGCTGTAATAATAAATCCTTATGAACATTTATAAATATATGAAGACAAATAGAGATAAATACTGGCAAATAAGCAAATACAAAATTACACTCATTTAAGAATAAATCAATATGAAAACCGAGAAATAAAAGAAGACAATCTGAAATAAATGATGACAAATAAACAGCTATAAAGACTATAATAAATTATGGCAAGTAAACAAATATAAAAATTCAAGTCATATTTGAATAAATCAATATGAAATTTAGAAACAAATGAACACAAATTGAGACAAATAATGGCAAATAAACAAATATAAAAATTGTAATCACATAAGAATAAATAATTATAAAAAAATGGAAATAAATTAAGACACAGAGAAAAAAAGATAATGGCAAACAAGCGAACATAAAATCTTAAAATCATATAAAAACAAATCAATAAGAAAATTTTGAAAGAAATGAACACAGAAAAAAAAACAATAATAATGGCAAATAAGCGAACATCAGCATTATAATTGTAGAAGAACAAATCAATATGAAAGTTTAGAAAGAAAAAAACAAAGAGAGAGAAGATAATAATGGCAAATAAACAGCTGCAAAAATAGGCGTCAAGAAAAGCCCCAAAAGAGGATACGATCGTCAGCGCCTCCGCTCACGTCTCCCGCAGCGTCGAAAATCCCGGGAAAAAACACAGAAAAAACGACCTTAAGCGCGGTTGGGGGAAGATTCTCCCTGGAAATATTACAGAGGTTTTGTCGTCTTTTTCTTTCCGCTTCTCTGCTGCGCCTCTCCTTTATCTCCTCTTTGCCTCTTCCTCCTTTGCTTCCCTCCACTCCATTCCTCTCTTCTAAAATTCATCCTGTGCTCGCTTTTAATCCATCTTTCTTCTTTTTCTTCATCTCTTGCTGCTTCTTCATCATCTTCCCTTTCCCTTTCTTTCTCTTTCCCAGTTTAAAAGAGGCTTCTTCGTTAACCCTTCGTGGATCAAGGTGAGACTGAGTGTGAGTGCGTGTGTGAAAGATAGATAGATAGATAGAATGAGAGAGAGAGAGAGAGAGAGAGAGAGAGAGAGAGAGAAGAGAGGGA
>NW_020868433.1:80059-92559 GCF_003789085.1 Penaeus vannamei | reverse complement strand
TACATCACAAATGCAGCTATGATACCTGCATACTAATTCACAAAATGATCCACGGTTTTTATCCAAAATGGTTGTTAACCTTTCCAACTGTAGGTAATACAACTCGTGTTCCAAACATGAAGCCCCTCCCTCCTCTCCCGCGCGTCTGCCCGGCCGGAAAACAAGCATTGAAAAAAAAAAAAAAAACTTGGGAAGGCCTTGGAAGCCCGAGAAGAGGCCGTCGCCTCCGGGGCCGCTTCCACCGCCGCCCTCGGAAGGCCGCCTTCGCCTCCGCCCGCAGACGCGCGCAAACGCATGCACGCTTGCATTAGTTCGGGTGCAAATGTGCGGATATTTACACATACGCACGCAGCAGTCAAACACACACGCCCGCACGTGCACACGCACACATCCACACACTCACAGCCACGCACGCACACACACACACACACACAGAGCGCATATTCCTTCTCGATTCGAGCCCTCGCCAAATCTCTGAAATCCTATTCCTGCGGAGTTCTTATCGTTTGCATTTTTTTTTTTTTTTTTTTACGTTTTTTTCCCTCCTTCGCCAATCAAGTTAAAGTTGACATCGCGAGACGTCCAGCGAAGTGAATGACGCGAAAATGAAAAAAGGAAAAAAAGAAAAGGACGCCGATCATTTCAGAGGCGAGGCCCCGGGAGCGAAGGGGCGGCTTCCCGAGGCGGGTCTCGCGGGCGGCGACCAGGCTGCGGGAGGGCGGCTCAGATAGATAGATAGGTAGATAGGTAGACAGAAGATAGATTGATAGATAGAGAGAAAGATAGATGGATGACCAGATGACAAATAGAGAGACTGACAAACAGATAGATAGATAGATAAACAGAGATATATAGATAGATAGATAGGGTGATAACCACCCCAGCGATGGTCACTATGATCACAAGAAAACTATCAATACCAGTAACACTCGTTAAACTGTTTAATGATAAGGTCAACTAACAATAACAATCATCCATGCAAATATCAAAACAAAAAGAGCAAAATACGACATGTGAACTAAACCGGGAATTTTCGCAACAAGAAAAACTTTTTGGCGAAGAGTTATGCAACATTACACACTCTCTCCCCTCCTGCCCCCCTTCCCTACATCACTCTCTTCTCCCTACCCCCCTTCCTCTCTCTTCCTTTCTCCCTACTCCCAACTCTTCTTCTCCCCCCCCTCTCTCTCACTCTCTTCTCCCTATCCCCTCCTCCCTCTCTTCTCCCTATCCCCTCCTATCTCTCTCTTCTCCCTACCCCCTTCCTCTCCCATCTCCCCCTCTCCTCTCTCTCACTCTCTTCTCCCCCCCACCCCCCGCTCACTCGTGCATCAAGCAGCACCTCGACCCTCAACCCTCAACCTCGACCCTCAGCCCGCCATGGCCTGCAGAACCGACTGGGCTGCGATCCGGCGCTATTTAACTCGCCTCCGGGAGACCATGCACGAAGGCAGAGGAGATTCGACGCTACAGTTTCCTGCTTTTCTGATATTCGGGCGGGGATGGGTCGAGAGGGGGTGGTGGCGAGGCAATTCGATGCAGCCTAAACATGTTTTCCCTGCTTTTTATCCTGATATGTTCGGGCGGGGATTGCCGGTGTGGCCCCGCAGGTGGGCGCGAAGTGAATAGATGAGAGAACGAGAAAAGAACAGAAAGAGCTGTGAATAAACAGGAAACAGACAGCATTGTAGATGACACATTCGAGAGATGGCAGAAGACAGGAGAAGAGGGGGGAAATCGTTGGGACAGTGACAGATTGTCCCACGATGTTCGGCCGGTTTGAGAGGTATATCTGTGTTCATGGGCGACGGTCAAGGGCTCTTCTCATGATTGAGGGAGGTCGATTCTGAGCTGGTGGGTCGCGGGGGGACAGATGTGGGCGGGGGGCGAAGAGGGGGGAACGTTCGCAGGCGACTGTGTGCACTCTGAGTTATGGTTGTGATGGCGGCTCTTCGGCGCTCTTGCCGTGGCGTTGTGTTGTTGTTGTGTGTTGGTATGAGGGTTGTTGATGTGTGACTTGTAGGGGGGTTTCTTGTTGTTGTTATTTGTTATTGTGCTTATTATTGATTAGTTGTTGTCTCGGGTTAGCTGGGTCTGCATCGGCATCTAATGATTACATTATCATTTATTATTATTTTATTGTTATCTGACTTATTATTGTTATTTAATGCTTACTTAATTATTATTATATGTATTATTATCATATGATTATTATATTATTATTATTATCTATTCTACTCTTCCTTATTTCCTATCATTGATTGATCCCGATACAGTTATTTATGATCATTATTATTATTATTGTATTATTATTATTATTGTTATCCACATGTGATGATTATTATTATTATTTGATTTATATTATTAGTGTATTATTCATATATGGTTACGCGTATTATTAATTATATTATTATTACTTATTAATTATTATTATTCATTATATTGATTATTATTGATTTAATGTGAGTAATATTTAAGTTAGGTGGAAATGTGGAGTAGCAGCAGCTCACTGGAGCACCGGCCGGGTTTTTAGTAGCAATCAGTGTCAGTAGAGTGCTAGTATTGCGGGTATTGGATAGTATTAGTATTCGGTGTTCAGAATAAGTGTTCTTCATTCTATGGGGCTGTAGTTCTGGGAGGCGTGATTATCATCTTTGTTTATCATTGCTTCATCACGTTTTGCTGGGAGTCATATAATTGTTACGTGCTGAAGGAATGGGAACTCCTGGGAGCGGAAGAGAATCACGAAGCGAGGGAAAAGCGGAAAGGTGAATAAATGGCAAGTTAAAATGGAAGCATAAGACTAGAAAAGAACCCTCTTTATCGTCAGTCGTGTCCTTACTTCCTTGTTTCTCTTTCTTCCCTTCTTCCTTTTCTGTCGCTTCCTATCCTCCTTTCTCCCGCTTCTTTCCCCCTCCCAGACTCCCCATTACGCGCCTGTTCCTTTCCAACTCTTACCTCTTTAACTTTCTCCTTCTCTTTCCTCCGTCCTCCTTCCCTCCCCACCAGTCTCCCTGCCTGCTATCCCATCCCTCCCCTACTTCTTCCGTCCTTACTCGCGCGCCCTCTTACCCTCTTTCCCTTCCCTCTCCTGCCTTCTTTGCCCTTCCGCTTTCTTCCTTGCTTCCCTCCCTTCCTCACCCTTCTTTCCCTCCCTTCCTTCCTCACCCTTCTTCCCACTTTTCTTCCTCTTTCCTTGTACCCTCCCTCCGCGTGCCTCCTTCCCTTGCCCGCCCTTCCCCTCCGCTCATCGCGATCTCACCGTCTTCAAGGAGTTGCTGAGGCACGGCAGGCCCCCCGCCCCGGAAGGCTCGGTTGGCGCGTCACGTGCCCCGAGAGAAAGAGAAATGAGGACACGCAAAAGAGACTGCGAGACAATACAGATGTAGACAGAAGAAATTTCTAATTGAGGAGACAGAGAGCAGAGCAGGGGAGGAGAAGAGAGGACTGGAAGAGAGAGAGAGAGCAGGAGCAGAGACGAGAGAGAGAGCATACGAGATGAGGACGAGAGAGACAGAGAAAAGAGTAGAGCAGAGACAAGATACAAGAGAGAAAGAGCGGCGACACAGAAAGAAAGAGAGGGAGACGAGAGACAGAGGAAAGAGAGGAGACACGAGAGAGGGAGAGAGAGAGAGAGAGAGAGAGAGAGAGAGAGAGAGAAGAGAGAGATGAGAGAGGATGAGAGAGAGCCGAGAGAGAGAGTAGAGGACAGATACAGAGAACAAGAGCGGGACCATAGCGAGAGAAGGAGTGAGGCCGACCACGAGACCAGAGAAAGCCAGTGAGGACAGGAGACCGAGAGGAAAGAGTGAGACAGAGACAGAGAAAGAGAGAGACAGAGGATCCATGAGACAACTGAGGAAAGAGAGCTGATCCAGAGACAGGGAGAAAGAGGAGACGAACCAAAATCCCTCCCCCGCCCGACCCGGATCGCGGGACAAGCGAAACCGGCTCAGAAGCTGCCCCCCCCCACCTCCCACCCCGTCCCCCCGCCCACCGCGACCAGGAAATACCGTATCTCGCTTGTTCCGGTGCACTGCTAGGACCTCATAGAGGCCGAGTGCTTTCGCAGGGTGCCGCGTGGCCAAAACGAGCGCCAGCCGGGTGCGTGCCAGCCGATTTCGCCGACAGCATACTGCCGAGAGCGGGCCGTCCCAGACGGTTGCGAACGATTCTTTCGTGGCCATAATCAGCTGCTCAAATCACTGTGGGCATGGAGCTGCGTTACCGATGGGCGGTGCCTGTCACACACACACCGTTCTCTCTCCCGCGGCTCCTCTCTCCCTTTCTCTTCTTTTTTCTTATCTTCTTTCTTCTCTTTTTTTTTTTTTTTTTCCTTTTGCTTTTTTTCTCTTCCCTTTTCTTTCTTTTTCTCTTTTCTTTTTCTTTTCTTTTTTTTTTCCTTTTTTTTTTTTTTTCGTTTTTCTTTTTTTTTTTTTTGTTTTTTTTTTCTTTCTTTTTTTTTCTCTCTCTCTTTTTGCGGGTGGCTCTCTCTCCCCCCTCCCCCCCCTCCTCTCTCTCCTCCCGCCGCTGTGGCGTTGGTCTCCCTTCCTTCGTTCTCTCTTCCTGGTAGCGCTCTTCCTCTTCCTTGCTCTTTACGTCCTTACTTGCCCGTGCATCATCTTTCCTCCGTGTCTCTCTCTTCCGCCCCCGCTCCTTCCCCTTTCTTCTCTCTCGCCCCGTCTACGTTTACTCCCTCGCCTTCCTGGCCGTTTCTTTGCCTCCTCCCCCTTCCTTCTTCTCTCCTCTACTCTGCCCCGAGGCACCGCCCGGTGAGTGGCGTGGTGGAGAATCGTGTTGCGGATCGCCCTTCCTTCTCCTGCTCTCATTGCCGCCTCTCTCCCCTTCCTTCTTCGCTCTCCTCCGCGGGATGACCCCGGGAGGGTGGTGCCCGCGTAATCTGTTCATTTTCCCCAGTTTGTCCTTGCTGCTATCTCTCCCGCAGTTTTTCGTTTCCATTCCTTCTCTCTCTCTCTAGCAGGCGGACTGGCGAATAGGAGCCGCTCTCCCTTTCCTCTCTCTCTCGTCCCCCCGGCTTCTTTCCCCTTCCTTCTCTCTCTCCTGCTCTCCGCCGCTTTTTTTGAGAGCTTCGCCCCATCTGCACCTGGTATCTCTGGTTGACTTTTTTGATTTTGTTAAGTTTAACCGTTTTTTTTCAGACAGTCTCTCCCAGAAGGAGGACGTAAGCAGACGGCCCGCCTTTCTCCCCTTCCTTTCTCTCGTCTCTCCAGGCCTTCCTCCTTCCTTCTCTCTCTCGACAGCTCTCTCTCCCGCTTCTCCCCTCCTTTCTCTCTCCCCAGCCGCAAGAGAATGATAAACATCCGCAGTTCATACTCAACCTTCCTTCTACTCTAGATCTCAATCGATACGTCACCGATCCGATCCACTTGCTCTCTCCTGGTCTCTTCTCTCTTCTCCCGGCTCTCTTCCTCGGTTAAAAATAAAGAGAGGAAGAGAACATGAATCTCTCCCACATATCACTTCTACCTCTTCTCAATAGAATAGAACAAACACTCTCCAAATCGGCTCTCCCCCTTGTCCTTCCTTCTCCATGTCCTCCGCGCTCTCCTCCCTTTCCGTTGTGCTCTCTCTCTCGGCCTCTTCTCCTTCCTTCTCTCGTCCTCCTCTAGCTACATCCTCCCGCTCTCTCCTTCCTTCCTCTCTCTCCCGCTCTCCGCCTTATACCTTCTATGACAGCTCGATGCGCCCTGGGCTCTTCCCGCCTCTCTCCTTGCCCTTCTCCTCGTCTCAACCGCTCTCCCTTCCTTCTCTCACGGCCACGTCTCACCGCTCTCCCTTCCTTCTTCTCTCCTCCCGGCTCTTCCCTTTCCTTCTCTCTCTCCCTGCTCTCCCCTTCCTTCTCTCCTCTATTCGTCGCCGCGCTCGTCCCGCTTCCTTACTCTACTTTCTCCCGGCACATAACTTGCCCCTTCAGCTTCTTTCTCTCCTTCCGCGACTCTCTCGCCGTTCCTCCTCTCTCTCCCGCTCTCCCCTCTTCTTCTTCGGTCCGCTGGCAACCCCCTTCTCTCCTTCCTCCTAACTCAAGATACTACCGCTCTACCGCCTTCCTTAAACTTGCTCATGGTAGTAGGCCTCTTAGCCCGCTGCTCTCCTTCCTCCTCTCCTCTAGCGACCCGCTGCTCCCAGCGTTTCCTTTCTCTCTGACCCTCCCGCCGTCTCCCTGTCCTTCTCTCGTCTCACACAGCTACTTCTCCTCTCTCTGGCCTTACATCTCTCGTCGCGACGCCGCTCTCGCGCCTTTCTTCTCTCTCTGCCAGCGTCGTCCATCCCATAATTCTAGTGTCGAGCAGCTATAGTGGTCTGAAACTAATGCTGATACGAGGCGCGGTGGCCTAAACACTCTCATAGCCTCATGACTCTCGACTTACTCCACGTTCTATCGCCTTCCTTGGCTCATCCTCTCTCCGGCTCTCTCTCTTCTGCGCTTTTCTTCTCTCTCCCGCTCTCCCCTTCCTCTTCTACCATTCTCTGCGTCGCCGCTCCTCGCCATTCGCCGGTACTCCTTCTCTTCGCTTCTCTCTCCCCGTTCTTTCCCCTGTCTCTTCTTCCTTCCTCCCGTGCCGTGCTTTTCTTGTTTCTTTGTGCTTGCCTTTTTCCCTCCTGCTCTCTTTCTTTTCTTCGCTGTTCTTTTTTTCATTCCCTTCCCTATCACATTTCTCTCTCGGCACTTTTTCTTCTCTCTGGCATTCTCCCCTTACTCTGTACTCTCACTGTATTCCCCTCATCGTCGCACTATCACTTATCCACTCTTCTCTCTCTTCTCTCTCTCTCTCTCTCTTCTCTGCCTGCTCTCTCTCTCTCTCCTGTTCTCTCCCTTTTTCTCTTCTCTTCACTTTTCATCTCTTTTTAATCACCACTTTCACGTTCTTCCTTTCCACATTACCAACAATCCCTTACCACGCTCACCTCAGCCCAACTCTCGCCTATCCCCTCACACCCGACCCTTCCCCCACCGCCACCCCTCTCCCCTATGTATGTATGTATGTATGTATGTATGTATGTATGTGTTGGTGTGTGTGTGTGTGTGTGTGGTGTGTGTGTGTGTGTGTGTGTGTGTGTGTGTGTGTGTGTGTGTGTGTGTAATATAAATAAATAAATAAATATACATACACACAATCAAAAAGACCAACAGCATAACTTTTCGTTTGTTTTAGCGACTCGTCCATCACGTCACCGAAATCAACAGTAATTATAAACAAACAAACAAACAAACAAAGAGCAACTCATCTGTGAGAAACTATGCACTGCATTTCTCATCTTCTCTCTCTCTCTCTTCATCTCTCTCTCTCTCTCTCTCTCTCTCTCTCTCTCTCTCTCTCTCTCTCTCACTCTCTCTCTCTCTCTCTCTCTCACTCTTCTCCTCTTCTCTCTCTCCTATCTCTCCGTCTCTCTCTCTCTCTCTCTCTCTCGTCTCCTCTCCCCGTCTCCAATATCTCTCTCTTCTCTCTCTCATCTCCTCTTTCATCCTCTCACTCTCCTCTTTTACTCCTCTCTTCTCATCTCCTCCGTCTCTCTCCTCGTCTCGTCTCTCTCCTGTCTCTCTCTCTCTCCCGTCTCTCTCTCGTCTCTCTCATCTCTTCTCCTCTCTCTCTCCGTCTCTTCTCTCATCTTCTCTCTCTCCTTCTCTCAGCTCTTCATCTCTCCCTCTCTCTCTCTCTCTCTCTCTCTCTCCTTTCTCTCTCCTCTCTCTCTCTCTATCTCTCCGTCCGTCTCTCTCCTCCTCCTCTCTCTCCTCCTCTCTCTCTCTCTCTGTCTCTCTCTCTCTCCCTCCTCTCTCTCTCTCCGTCCGTCTCTCTCTCTCTCTCTAACCTCTCTCTCTCTGCCTCGCTCTCCCCCCTCCCTCCCCTTCTCCCTCTTCCCTCCTCTTATCCCCTCTCCGTCTCTCTCTTTCCTAAAACACCCCATACACTGCATTTTTCCATCCCACTCGCTCTCCATTCTTCCCATTTCCTCCCCTTCTACACTATTTCTCTCTTCCATCTCCTCTACGCCCCCATCGGTAGCCGAGAGACATACAATACGGAGCGAACAAGGACACCCCCCTCTCCCCTCCCCTCCCCTCCAGAGTCGTCTTCACACCCTCTCCCCCTCCCCTCCCCCTCCTTGCTTCTCTCCTTCTCCTACCACTCCTTTCCTTCCTTTCTCTCCCTACCCTCCTCCTTCCCCTTCCCTTTCCCTCTCTCCTCCTCCCCCCTCCTCCCCTCACAGTCTTTCACACCCCTTCCCCCTTCCCCCTCAATACCTGCTGGATTTGCCCGATCGATGCCAGGTTGGGGAAGGGGAGAGGGAGAGGGGGGGAGGGGGGCACGCGGCCCGACGACTCGCCGAGACCTCGTCCTCGTCTCTTACTTTCTTCTCTCGCCCTCCCCCCCCCCCCCGCGTCCCATTCATTTCTTCTTTCTTCTCCTCGTAGTCCTTCAATTTTTTCTTTCAATTTTCTTCTTCTACCTTCTCTTTCTTCCTCCCTCTCCCCTCCTTCCCTCCTCCCTCCTCTCCTCCCCTTCCCTTTCCCTCCCCTTCCCCATCCCCATCCCCACCCCCTCTCCTCCCCCCCCCCCCCCGCCGGCCGCCGCACGACATCGCGTCCGGGTGAAAATGAAGTCCCCCGCCTAATTGGCCTCCGCGCCGCCCTCGCCTCGAACGCAGTTTTCCAGCCGAGCCTTCTTCTGGGAGGGAGGGAGGGAGGGAGGGAGGATAGGAGGAGGGGGAGGGGAAGGGCGGGAGGATATAGAGGAGGGGGAGGAGGAGGGGGAGGGGGGAAAGGAGGAGGGGGAGGAAAGAGGAGGAGGACATACAGGAAGGGGAGGGAGCGGGAGGAAAGTAGGATAGGAGGAGGAGGAGGAGGGGGAAGAAGGACGGAGGAAGGAGGAGAGGAAAGAAGAGGAAGTGGAAGAAGGGGGACGGAAGGAGGAGGAGGAAAGGAGGAAGAAGGGGAGAAAGGAGAGAAAAGGAAGAAGAGGAACGGGAAGAAAGGGGGAACGGAGGAGAGGAGGAGAAGGGGGAGGAAGGAGAGGAAGAGGAAGAAAGGAAAGTGGAAAAGGGGACGGAAAGGAGGAGGAGGAGGAGGAAGAGGGGAGGAAGGAGAGGAAGAGGAAGAAGAGGAAGTGGAAGAAGGGGGACGGAAGGAGGAGGAGAAGGGAGGAGAAGAGGGAGGAAGGAGAGGAAGAGGAAGAAGAGGAAGTGGAAGAAGGACGGAAGGCAGGGAGGAGAGGAGGAAGGAAGAGGGAGAAGGAGAGGAGGAAGAAAGGAGTGGAAAAGGGACGGAAGGGAGGAAAGGAGAGGAGGAGAAGGGCTGACAGAGCCAGAGAGAGTGAGAAAGAAAAAAAAAAAAAAAAAAAAGGGGGAAATAAACATAATTCCATTGAAAAACAAAATTCCAATTCAAGATGACGGAGAAGGAAATACACAGACGAAACTGAAAAAGAAAAAAAAAAAAGAATATCGTAATAGATATAACAATGCCGATGCCCGTAAAATACAGGTCAACTGGGGGAAAAAACGGAAACCAATAGTCCTCGTCTGTCTGTCCATCCGGTGTCCGGTTATGTCCGTTGTCTGCCTGTTGCCTGCCCCCTTTTGCCCTTTTCCCCTCTCTCTCCTTCCCTCTTCTCCCTCATTCCTCTCTCCTTCCCTCCTCCTCCTCTCTTCTCTTCCTCCTCCCTTCCCCTCCTCCTTCCTCCTCTTTTCCTTCCCTCCCCCCTCCTCCTCCTCTCCTCCTCTTTCTCTCCCTTCCCCCCTCCTCCTCTTCTCTTCCTCTCTCTTTCTCCCCCCCCTATCCTCCCCTCCTCCTCCTCCTCCCTCGCCGACCGCTTCTGCCTGGGAGCGCCTGTCCGCCGCCGAGCTGAAGGCTTTTATTCCGTTGTCTTTCTCATGGGGGGTGGGATGAGATGGGGGAGATAACGAATAATTTTGAACTTATCTCTCTTTTATGCCCTGCTCTCTTTCTCCTCCTTTTCCTCACTCTCTACTCACTTAAGCTTTTTTTCCTGTCTCCCTTTTTTCTCTCTCCTTCGTTTTCTCCCTCTCTCCCTCTACTTCCTCTCCCCTCCATAAGTGTCCTCCCACCCTATCTCTCCACTCTCCTCCTTCCCCTTCCCTCATCTCTTTCTTGATCCCTCCCTTCTTCTATTTCCTGCCATATTATCCTTCTCTTCCTTCCTTGCCCTCTCTCCTACCGCCTCTCCCTCCGATTCCTATGCTCTCTCCCCTTCCCTCCTCCTCCTTCCTTAATTCCTCTTCGCTTCGGTTTTTAATGGAATTTCTTTCCCATTTCCGACTAAAACAGGAGAGCAAATATTTGGCTCCGCTCGTCGCGGCCCGCCTCCCTCGTCGCCGACCACCGCCACCACGGAAGGGCCGCCTTAGCCCTTGTTGACACTGGCCACGCCCCGGCCGGGAGGATTTATGCCTACAGACATAACCATACATATTCGTACATACATACATCACCACAAATCCATAAATCACAAAAAATACATCCATACAAAATCCATTATATTCATACATTCCATAAATCCATAATCCACACATCCATCCATCAATATATCCTTTATATTCCACATACCTAATCCATAAATCCTTCCACCCTAAATCCCCATCCACACACACATCCATACATAAATCCATCCATCCCACACACACATCCATACATAAATCCATCCATCTATACGTACAAGTTATAAATACATACATACGCAATATTTGTGTCTGCGTGTTGCAGATGATACATTTAGATACACAAGAGATTACAGAGACAGGGCGGAGGGAAGGGAGAAAGGAAGGCGGGAGAAACAGGTGAATGAGAGGGAATAGAGGGGGGGGGGAGGGGGAGGGAAGGGGAGGAAGGGGGGTGAGAGAAAGGAGAGGCCAGGGAAGAGAGAAGGGGGTAATTGCGTCGGAGAAAGAGAGAAAGAGAGGAGAGAGAGAGAGAGAGAGAGAGAAGAGAGAGAGATGAGAGGAGAGTAGAGAGAGAGAGAGAGAGAGAGAGACGAGAGAGAAGAGAGTGAAGGAGAGTGAGTGAGATGTGAGTGAGAGGAGAGAAGATGTTAGAGAGAGACCCGAAGAAGAGAGAGATGAGAGAGAGAGAGAGAGAGAGAAGAGAGAGAGAGAGAGAGAGGAGAGAGAGAGGGGGGAGTGGGGCGGGGGGGAGGTGGGCGGGTTTTTGGGGGGTATGCGGGTAGTGGGTGGGGGGAGTGGATGATGGGAGGGGAGGCTTGGAGGGAAGAGAGAGAGAGAGAAGAGAGATAGAAGAAGAGATAGAATGAGAGAGAGAGGGGAGGGATGGGGAGGAGGGAGGATGGGAGGTGAGGGAGGGAGAGAGGGAGGGCAATAAGTAGAGAGAGAGAGAGTAGGATGAGAGAAGAGAATAGTGAGTAGCGATAGTTAGAGAGAGAGAGAGGTTTAGTGATGAAGAGAGAAAGTAGAGAGATGATGTATGGTTTATTGTAGGTGTTAGGTTGGGGAGGAGGCGATGTAGAGGGAGAAGAGAGAAGAGAGAGAGAAGAGGAGAAGGAGTAAATGGATGGAGGAGGAAGAGGAGAGAGAGAGAGAGAGGTGAGAAAGGGAGAGAAGAGAAATATATTATATAAATTAATATATATATATATATATATATATTATATATATATATGTATATATATTATATATATAATATACAGAAGTATACATATAACATGACATACATACATACATATATACATGATAACATACATACATATATGACATATACATACATATATACAACATACATATATATATACCCATATAGTCAATACATACCATATAACAAATACATATATACATAATATACATCCATATATACAATAGATACATATATCCACATAATACGAATACATTATACCATATACTAAACATATAATACATAACATACAATAACATATATATAACACATATACATATATACATACATATATACAACATATACATATATCCATACATACATACATATATATTACAACATATATATATATATATATGTATAATAATATATATATATATATATATATATATATATTATACACACATCACATAGCATATACACATATAAATTGAAAAAGAATCCAGATAGCCCCGACACCCACGAAACACCAATCCACACCATAAAGCCCCAATCCCCATCCCGGCGACGCATAAATAAAAGACGAACGACGCGCACTCGCCTCCAAAAAAGAGAGCCCCATTTGGCAACACTAATGGCTAATCAACAGCGCGGGGACGGAGGGCAGAGTCTCGTAAAATCTCGTAAAATCTCGTCCTGGATCCCCTGAATCACGCTAATGAGAAATATAAGTTGGTGATGACACTGGTTTCTCCTCGGTGTGTTGGAGAGAGAATAACAGAGGGAGAAGCGAGAGGGGCGAGGAGGATGGGGAAGAAGGAAGGAAGGAAGGGAAGGAAGGAAGAAGGAAGGAGGAAGGAAGGAAGGAAGGAGAGGAGAGAGAGAGAGAGAAGAAGAGAGA
>NW_020868433.1:68364-71555 GCF_003789085.1 Penaeus vannamei | reverse complement strand
TCCTCCTCCTCCTCCTCCCTCCTCCTCCTCCTCCTCCGCCCAACGGAGGCCGCACACACAACCGCTGCAGCTCCTCCCTCCCCCTCCCCTCCCCCGGGGCCCATTACCTCTTCTTGCCCAGCAGGAGGCTGCACAGGTACAACTGCTGCAGCTGCTCCGAGGTTAGCTCTCCTGACGAAGACATGGTCATCGCGCCTCATTCCCAGCGGCGCCGCCCGGGCCCGCGGCCGCCACGGGGGGAAGGCACTCGCGCTCTCGCTCACGCGCGCGCACGCACTCGCTCGCTCGCCCACTCACGCGACGTGCGGCGCCGCCCACGCCACTCAGGAAACCTTCTTCGAGGGCGCGCGGGCGGGAGGAGGCTGTGGTGGGTGCGCGGGCGTGCGTGGCGTCGCGGCGAGGTTAGCCGCTGCGGAAGGCAGGCGTTCCGTTTCTACTTTCTCTTTTCTTGCAACAGTAACAACAATAACAATCAATTATACTTCAATTCACTTACAACAATATTTCTTCCAATTTCCTTTCTGTCAACAACAAGGAGTATCACAGCATTCACTACAGGGAAGTCTACGGACCTCGCGCGCCGCGTTTCATCACTTCCCGATTTCGCAAACCGAGCTTTTTATCACAGATGAAGAACGAACACCGATTTCAACTTAAAGGAACATCGTAATCACCTGCTGCACATCACTTCACTTCCAACACTTTATTTATTCTTAAATCACTAAATTACATTTTTTTTTTTCTTTACCACAGCATAGTTCAAGCTGAAAGAATAAGGGGAAAAATAATAAACTTTGTGCACACTTCCAAGATCGAAAAAGGTCATTATGTTTCCATAAAAAAGGTCACTGTAATTCCTGTTCTCTTCATTTTTTCTTCTCCACTCGTCTTACTCCTCCTCTCCCGGCGAGGCATCTGATCCTCGTCCTCTCTCTCCCTCCTTCCGCAATTCCTCCCGCGGAGAAGGGAGAGGGGAGAGGCAGGGGGAGAGCACCCTCCAGCCCCAGCGACCCCCCCCCCCGCCTCTCCATCAACGGCCTCAGCGCCTCCGCCCGCTGACCTTCCGGCCCGCTTAAGGCCCCGCAACACGCATGCAGGAGGGGCATAAAGGCATCGGCAGACGGCAAATAAATAGAGAGATCTGGCGAGGCCACCGCGGCCGGAGCCTCCCTCGCGCGCGCGTTTTCCTGGAGGCAATTTGCATAACATGTGGACGAGCCTTTCCCGCCCAACAACTCTGTCGCTCTCTCTTTCCTCTCCAACTTTCGTTCTTCTTCCGTCTTCTCCTTCTCCCTCCAGCCCATTTCTCTTTCTCCCCGTTTCTATTTTTCTTCTTCCCTTCACATTCTCTTTCTTTTTTTCTTCCTTTCGCAATTTTTCTCTTTCATTCCCCCCTTCCCTTTTTTCCATTCGCTTCTTCCCCCTTTAATGAACTTTTTATTTTCCTTTTCCTTTCGCCTCTTTTCCTTTCATGTTCTTTATTTCATCCAAATCTTTACGCTGGTTCGCTTGTTCAAAGGGAACTTTTATTACGACACCCACAGCCATTTACGTACTGGCGGGCAATCACGCTGCCGCTGTCGCTTCCTTTAGTGATCCTGTTTGCACACAGATGGCTCCACAAGCGCTCAGCCACCAGGGAGCCAATTCGCAGGCCTATGTGACGGCTGATTACCCCTTTCCTTCAGTTTTCGGGATTTATTTTTTATTGTGCAATTAATACCGATGTTTCTTATGTCGTTGAAATTATGATTACGTCATTGGCACTACTAAAAACCTTTCCGAAAACAAAGGGAAAGGGTAATCAGGGGAGTGTGACTGCTGGCTGAATAACTGGCGACCAAACACCTGTGGAGGTTTCTCTGCACGAAGGCAATCAGGAAGCGAAAAGGCCCGGTGGACATGGCAAGGACTCCTGCCATCCCGGCGACGGTTGACCGAGTGAACCATTTTAAGCATGTGTATTTAGTTTGCATGTAAAATTATTGCAAAATTATTGCGTGCACATACGTGTGTGTGCACGGGACCATACCAACTTCCGTACACGCGGGTGCTCTCTGCCCCGCCTGCCCCCATGCCCTTCTGCTCTGCCTGCCCCTGTGTCTCTTTGCCCCATGCGCCCTACAGCCGCCTGCCCCCATGTCCTGCTTGCCTGCCCTCCTGCCCCGCCCCATGCTCTCTCCCTGCCCCCGTCCTCACGCACCATGCCCTCTGCCCTCCTGCCCTCCTGCCCCGCCCCATGCTCTCTCCCTGCCCCGTCCTCACGCACCACGCCCTCTGCCCTCCTGCCCTCCTGCCCTCCTGCCCCGCCGGCCCACTCCCCATCAAACGAAAGGCAGATGAACAAAATCGGAGGTAATGAGGAGGCGATTTTCGCCTTCTCGTCCTCGCTCTCTCATTCCCTCTTCCAATTACTGCAACGGAAAGGGGAAGGGGAGAAAAATAACCGAATCAGCGAGGGGAGAGGGAGGCGAGGCAGGCAGCGGGAAAAGAGGGGGAAGAGGGAGAGGGGAAGAGGAAGGGAGGCGTTGAGAGAGCGGGAACAGAGGGGGAGAGGGAAAGGGGAAGATCTACTGTTCAACTCTGCCATTTCCATTCATAAGATATAAAAAAAAAAAATCGCAAATGATTAAAAAACTAATAAATCTTACAATCAGTGATAAAAATAACCCTCACAATACCCATGTCAATAACAACAAAAAACAACAACAAGCAACAACTACATAATTGAACCGAAGACGAGATAAGAAAAAAAAAAAAGATACCAGCAGCAATGACAGTGACATCAGCTTCATGGAACCTCACTCTGACTATGGGATGCTTCAGTACTGTTTCTCTCTCTCTCTCTCTCTCTTTCTCTCTCTCTCTCTCTCTCTCTCTCTCCTCTCTCTCTCTCTCTCCTCTCTCTATCTCTCTATATCTATATATATATATATATATATATAATATATATATATATATATATTTCTCATTTCCTCTCCCTCTCACTCATTTTCTCTCTCTTCGCTCTCCCTTCCCGCCCCTCTCCTCCCTCACTCTGACCCCCCCTCCAACAGGCCCGGGAGGAGGGTTCCGACTCGTCCCAGGAGGTTTCTCCCCTCGGCGCGTGTTAGGACCTGGCACCCATACCCCGCGCCCTATGCCCCATGCCCCCGCCCTCGTGACGCTCTTTCCCCTCCCCTCTCCCCTCT
>NW_020868433.1:35864-65864 GCF_003789085.1 Penaeus vannamei | reverse complement strand
AATGATGAGGAGGTGCTGCAGGAACTGGAGGAGGAGGGAGCTGAGGCGAAGGAAGAGGAGGGGAGGATACGAGGGAGGAAGGAAAATGAGACGCGACGGAGTGAGCGACGTGAGCAGGAGAATAACAGAGGAGGGAGTGAGAGGTGGAGTGGTGGGAGTGAGAGCGTGAGGGAGGGAGCGAGACGAGCCGCAGCGAAGGAGGCAGGGAGGCGAGGGCGGAGGGGAAGGAGGCACGAGGTCCGTGGGCGCCTGATCCGCGATGCAGGGCGGGCGGCGGGCGGGATCCGGGCGAGGGCGCGGCTGCTTCCGCCACTAATGGCGGCCGCCCTTGCTATTCCGCTGGCACGTGCCCGCCCGCCCGCCCTCGAGCACGGACTGCTCACTGGCTCTCGCCCACTCGGAAGGACGGCCGTCACTCCCATTAAATAAACAATATATTAAAACATTCTTCATGAAAAACAACTCAATAAACCCAACAAAAATATTCCCAAATAAACATTAAAAAACATCTTGGAAATGAACATTTTCTACAAAAGTCTAATAAAAAAAAAGTCTTTGAATAGACCTAATAAAATAACGATGAAAGTATAAATTATATCTTTTAAAACATTAGACTCACAGAAGAACCTTTTCAGATGAACATCACTGAAAGAACCCCGTTAAGCCTCAAAAAACGAAATCTTTTACAGTCCACCTCACGCAGAAGTATATCCTTAAAATAATCCTTCGCAGAGACTTCCTTCAACCGCCTAGGATTCCCTCGCATGAAACCCCCAATCATAAACCTCCAAAATGAACCCTCGCAAAAAAAAAAGTCCTGTAAACCCCTAGAATCTTCCCCGAAAGAAACCCTCAATCATAAGCCTTCAAAATGAACCCCATTAACCGAGCTTCCGGTCCCCGCCCCGCCTCTCAAGTGTAACGCATTGCAAGGCCCGAAAAATACCCCCCCCCCCCCGGCGGAAGCTCTCGCCCACGGGGCTCATAAATGCGACGCTTTTTGGACGCGCCTGATGGATGCCCCCCCCCCCCCCCGCGCCCGCCCGCCCGCCCTCGCTGACCCCGAAACGAAAGGAGAAACACAAGAGAAAACAAGAAAAGGGGGAATAAGCACCTCGTCAATGCATGGGGCTCGGCCAATCACCCCATCAACGAAAAGGAAGAAATGAGAAAAAAAAGTAAAGAATAACTTAGGAAACAAAGAAAAATGCCGAGCGACCCACGAATTCAACGGTAGAGAATGTTCACCATACTCTATGAAAGACAAAAAAACGAAAACAAATGAAAGAAAAAAAAAAAAAAAAAAAAAAAACCTGAATCGGATTCATGCTGACAAATATAGAAAAAAAAGGTATAAAAGAGAACGAATAACTACACAAGACACGAGAAGTATCCAACCGAAACCGATTAAAAGCCGTTCGCTCACAGAAGTCATTCATTCCCATCCACACCTTAAAAAAAAAAAAAAAAAAAAAAAAAAAAAAAGTTCTAACATCCCGGAGTCTGCCCCGCTCGACCTCGCCCTCCGACGACCCGGCGACGACTCCCCGCACCACGTTGCCCCCCCCCCTCACCCCATCCCAAATCTCGGAGGGGGAGAGGGCGGAGGGAGAGGGAGAGGGGGAGGGGGGGTGAAGGCGCCCACAAAATATGTCATTACCTCAGACTTCCATGGGTCTCCCTCCCCCCCCCCCCCTCCCACGCCCGGCCTTCTTCTCCCTCACTGCTTCACCTCTTCATCGGCCTCTCCCCCTCTCCCCCCTTCTCCCTCCCCGCAATCCGTCTTGCTGCAAAGCCTTTCTCCGGACCCTCTCTCTCTCCCCTCTCTCCTCGCCTCCCAATCCCCTCTCCCGTCCGATCTCCTCTCATCCCTCCTCCTTGTTAATCCTTCTCCTCCTCTCATCCCCCTCTTTCTCATCCTTTTGTAAGCATCTACATCCTTTCGAGGAAGAGAGAGGGAGAGAGAGAGAGAGAGAGAGAGAGAGAGAGAGAGAGAGAGAGAGAGAGAGAGAGAGAGAGAGAGAGAGAGAGAGAGAGAGAGAGAGAGAGAGAGGAGAGGGAGAAAGAAGAGAGACAAAGAGAGAGAAGAAGAAAGAAAAAGAAAGAAAGAAAGAAGGCAGAGGCAAAGACGCAAGGCAAACTGCTGAATGCCTAATGCGCGCGAGTCCCTCTCCCTGCCCTTAATGCGCTGCTTACTCTTCCACGGCCATCTCCCTTATCCTCGTGTTCTCTCTCCCTTCTGCTTTACTCTTCCACGGGCCATCTCCCTTATCCTCGTGTTCTCTCTCCCTTCTGCTTTATTCTTCTCGGGCCTCCTTATCCTCGTGCTTGCTTTACTCTTCCACGGGCATCTCCCTTATCCTCGTGTCTCTCTCCCTTCTGCTTACTCTTCCACGGGCCATCTCCCTTATCTCGTGTTCTCTCTCCCTTCTGCTTTACTCTTCCACGGCCATCTCCCTTATCCTCGTGTCTCTCTCTCCTTCTGCTTTACTCTTCCACGGCCATCTCCTTATCTCGTGTTCTCTCTCCCTTCTGCTTTACTCTTCCACGGGCCATCTCCCTTATCCTTCGTGTTCTCTCTCCCTTCTGCTTTACTCTTCCACGGGCCATCTCCCTTATCCTCGTGTTCTCTCTCCCTTCTGCTTTACTCTTCCACGGGCATCGTCCCTTATCCTCGTGATTCTCTTCTCCTCTTACTTATCTCTTCCACGGGCCATCTCCCTTATGCTCGTGTCTCTCTCCCTTCTGCTTTAACTCTCCACGGGCCATCTCCCTTATCCCGTGTTCTCCTCCCTTCTGCTTTACCTCTTCCACGGGCCATCTCCTTATCCTCGTGTTCTCTCTCATCTGCTTCTTGTGTTTCTCTCTCCCTTCTGCTTTACTCTCCCACGGGCCATCTCCCTTATCCTCGTTTCTCTCTCCTTCTGGCCATCTCCCTTATCCTCGTTCTCTCTCTCCTTCTCTTTATTCTTCCACGGCTTATCCTCGTGTCTCTCTCCCTTCTGCTTTTTCTTCCACGCCATCTCCCTTATCCATCTGTTCTCTCCCCTTCGCTTTACTCTTCCACGCCATCTCCCTTATCCTCGTGTTCTCTCTCCCTCTGCTTTACTCTTGCCACTCCCCTTATCCCTTCTGCTTACTCTTCCACGGCCATCTCCTTATCCTCGCTGCTTTCTCCACGGCTTATCCTCGTGTTCTCTCTCCCTCTGCTTTACTCTCACGCCATCTCCCTATCCTGTTTCTCTCTCCCTTCTGCTTTACTCTTCCACGGGCCATCCTTATCCTCGTGTTCTCTCCCCTTCGCTTACTCTTCACGGGCCATCTCCCTTATCCTCGTTTTCTCTCCCTCTCTTTATCCACGGCCATCTCCCCTTTCCGTGTTCTCTCTCCCTCTCTTTACTTCCACGGCCATCTCCCTTATCCTCGTGTTCTCTCTCCCTTCTGCTTACTCTTCCACGGGCCATCTCCTATCCTCTTCTTCTCCCCTTCTGCTTTACTCTCCACGGGCATCTCCCTTATCCTCGTTCTCTCCCCTTCTCTTTACTCTTCCACGCCATCCTCCCTTATCCTCGTGTTACTCTCCCTTCTGCTTACTCTTCCACGGCCATCTCCTTATCTCCCTTCTGTCCACGGCCATCTCCCTTACTCTCCCTTCTGCTTTACTCTTCCACGGGCCATCTCCCTTATCCTCGTGTTCTCTCTCCCTTCTGCTTTACTCTTCCACGGGCCATCTCCCTTATCTCTGTCTCTCTCCCTTCTGCTTTACTCTTCCACGCACTCCCTACCTCGTGTTCCTCTCTCCCTTTGCTTTATTCTTCCACGGGCCATCTCCCTATCCCTGTTTCTCTCCCCTTCTGCTTATTCTTCCACGGGCCATCTCCCTTCATCCTCGTGTTCTCTCCCTTCTGCTTTACTCTTCCACGGCCATCTCCCTTACCTCTGTTCTCTCTCCCTTCTGCTTTACTCTTCCACGGCCATCTCCCTTATCCTCGGTTCTCTTCCCCTTCTGCCTTTTATCTTCCACGGCCATCTCCTTATCCTCGTGTTCTCTCTCCCTCTGCTTTACTTTCCATCTCCCTTATCCTCGTGTTCTCTCTCCCTTCTGCTTTACTCTTCCACGGGCCATCTCCCTTATCCTCGTGTTCTCTCTCCCTTCTGATTACTTCTCCACGGCCATCTCCCTTTTCTCTCCTCCCTTCTCTTTACTCTCCACGGCCATCTCCCTTCGGTTCTCTCTCCCTTCTGCTTACTCTTCCACGGCCATCTCCCTTATCCTCGTTCTCTCTCCCTTCTGCTTTTCTTCCACGGGCCATCTCCCTTATCTCGTTCTCCTTCTGCTTTACTCTTCTTCTCCCTTATCTCGGTTCTCTCTCCCTTGCTTTACTCTTCCACCCATCTCCTTATCCTCTGTTCTCTCTCCCTTCTGCTTTACTCTTCCACGGGCCATCTCCCTTATCCTCGTGTTCTCTCTCCCTTCTGCTTTATTCTTCCACGGGCCATCTCCCTTATCCTCGTGTTCTCTCTCCCTTCCTTATTCTTCCACGCCATCCCCTTATCCTCGTGCTCTCTCTCCCTCTGCTTTCTTCCACAGCCCCATACATGCCACTTCTTTTCCCAGGAACTCTGCTTCCTTCTCCCTCTCCCCTTCCCCCTTCCCTCTCCCTTCTTTCCTCTCTTCCCCAACCCCTCCCCTCTTTCCCACACTCCTCAACCCTCCCCTCTTTCCCACACCCCCTCCTTCTCCCTGCCCCGTGATCTCCCGCGCGTGCCGCCTCACGCCCGTCGCAGAGGCCCATCCGCGAGCAAACACAAATAAAAGATACAAGCATCGAGCACGAAGGGGGAGGAGGAGGGGAGGGAGGATGGGAGAGGGGAGGGGAGGGGAGGGGGAGGTGATGGGAGGGGGAGGGGGAAGGAGGGCGAAAAATGGGAGAGGGGGAGGGGTGAGGAAGGCAATAGGAAAGATGGGAGACAGAGTAGTGGGAGTGAGATGAGAGGGAGGGAGAGAGACGAGAGAGGGAAGGAAATGAGGGAGACGAGAAAGGGAGGAATGGTGGAGAGAGAGTAAGGGTGATGATAAAAGGAAACAGGAAGGGACAAGGTGGAAAAGAATGAGAGGGAGAGAGAGACGGGAAGCCAAACAAAGGGAAAGCCAAAAAGAAGGTCAAGCCCAGCCAGAAAGGCGAGTGTCCCTGCGCTGCTCCCTCCGGCCCGCCCACGGCGCCCTCCCGCCCTCGTGGGCTCCGACGTGGCCCGCCAAATGCCGGGTAGCGCCCCGCCCGCCCGCACCGCTCCTTGACGAGCCCCGAGCTCCTCCTTCCTCTCGCGTGGCACCAGCCGACCCCGGCCGCCAGCCACCCCATCCGCCCGAGGTCCGCGCCCGCCCTCATCCGCACGGCCAGGCACCGGCCGCCCGGGGCTCCTCCGGCAGCGGCGCGGGCACGAGTCGCCTCGGGACGCGAGCCCTCGATGCCCTGGGCGCTGACGACGGAACATCTCTTCTCTCTTCCTTTTCCTCCCTTCCTTCTTCCTCTTCCTCTTCTCCCCTCCTCCTCCCTCCCCTTGGCTTTGCCTTCGTCCCCTCTCACCCCCTCCATCCCGGCCATGACCCAAAAGGGCAAAAAACGGACGGAAATAGAAGGGCGAAGGTCCCCCCGCCGCGATCCGCAAAGCCTCCACTTGAAACGCGCCTCTTCGCAGGGACAGACACACGCACAGACGCACAAGAAGCCACAAACGCAAACGCGCAACTAATTGTCGCGATGCCTCTCTCCATCACCGCCGTCGCCGTCGCCACCGTCGCCAAATCGCCTCGCAGATTTTCCTCCAGATCAATTTCGCGCAGTAACAACGCAGATCCCATAATCACCCCGGCTATCAATCAGCCGGCTTGTTCCCGTATCGTTATCGCCATTACTCCCCCGCGCCCATCCTCCTCCGCTACCGCTCTCCCCGCGCCATTCGCAAGGGCCCGGCGCAATCACTTCCTCATTCCCTCGGCTAACTTTGCTCATTATCCTCATTACTTTTCTCTCTCCTTCTGTCCCTCGTCGCCTCCTGTCCCTTCACCTCTCGCCCGCAAGGTCTCGTTTGTGGCCCGCCTCTACTGGGGCCTCTCCTCCCTCTTCCTCTCCTTCCCCTCTTCTCTCTCTCTCTCTCTCTCTCTCTCTCCCCTCTCCTCTCCCTCTCCCTCTCTCCTATCTTCTCTTTCTCCTTCTCTCTTTTGTCTCAGCTCAGTCCACCAACAAAGGCATGACACCAATGGTTCTTCCGCCCAGTCACGCCCGCAGCCCCTCGCGCATCAGGAGTCGGGAGGCCAGGGCATCTCGGGGGCACCTGGGTAGGGGCATGAGAGCCAGGGCATCTCGGGGGCACCTGGGTAGGGGCATGAGAGCTTGGGCATCTTGATCGCCGAGGCGCTCCCTCCTCCCGTCTCATGTCCCTCTCCCTTGCCCTTCTCTCCCGCTTCTCTTCCTCTCCTCTTCTGGGTCCTCCTCTCCCCGTGCCCTCCTCCTCCTCTTCCTCTTGCCCCTCCCCGCTGCCCTCCCCTCTTCCTCTGCCCTCCTCCTCCTCTTGCCCCTCTCCCGCTGCCTCCTCCTCCCTCCCCCTCCCCCTGCCCTCCTCCTCCTCCTCCTCCTCCTCTTGCCCCTCCCCGCTGCCCTCCTCCAGCCTCCCACTTGTCTGAGCGAGCACGACCCGCCGAGTCCTCTTCAAACA
The DNA here is from genome assembly GCF_003789085.1 of Penaeus vannamei. Classification (NCBI taxonomy): domain Eukaryota; kingdom Metazoa; phylum Arthropoda; class Malacostraca; order Decapoda; family Penaeidae; genus Penaeus; species Penaeus vannamei. The sequence continues at coordinate 59,147 of NW_020868433.1, read as the reverse complement.
TGTCAAAGGACAAGTCGCCTTGGATATGAAATAAAAATCCCAATTTCTGTGTGCGCGCATGCAAGCGAGTGTGTGTGTGCGTGTACACACACACACACACACACACACACACACACACACAACACACACACACACACAACACAAATATATATATATATATATATATATATATATATATATATATATATATATATATATATATGACAAGCATATCCTGAAATCTAAGACCTTTTCAAGACATTTTAAGACAAACGAATTGCTCTTTAAGACCCGGAGCTCCATGTCGCCGAATACGCCCTCCCTGTTGAGTCGGTGACCGAGACCAGAGAATTCACGCGCAAGGTATATAAGTACTTATATAGACCTTGTTCACGCGATGGCTCTCGCACTCCTCCCGGATGGACCGCGCACCGGACTGACATTGAGCACGCGGCCCGTCGGCGAGCGGCCCGGCCACCACCCACGGCCAGGGTCCAACGGGGCTGACCAATGACCCGGCCGATCGCGACGCCGTCCGCAGGAAGCAGATGCAGGTACATTCACGACAGCAAATATGTACCTGGCGCTAAATTTAGGCCTTTCTATTTGCAAAAAATATTCAAGACAGAGAGGGAGGGAGGGAGGGAGGGAGGGAGGGAGGGAGGGAGGGAGGGAGGGAGGGAGGGAGGAGGAGGGAGGGAGGGAGGGAGGGGGAGAGAGAGAGAGAGGAGAGAGAGAGAAGAGAGAGAGAGAGAGAGAGAGAGAGAGAGAGAGAGAGAGAGAGAGAGAGAGAGAGAGAGAGAGAGAGAGATTCCTGTAGTTCTGTACATCCACCTTTCTTCTCTTAGCGTCGCCGTAACTACCCGCACGGCGCAAGGGCGGACGCATCCACACGTCACCTGCCGCAGACCAGCCCGAGGTCACGCCCGAGCGAGGCGAAGAGCGACCGAGATGCGGGAAGGACAACTGCGCCCGCGCACGAAGTGGGCGCCGGCCGGCCCTGGGTAGGCCTACCGCGAGGCGGCCACGTAAATTGCCATCGACCAAGAGCGTCTGCGGCGGAACCTCCCTCCCTCCCTTGCTTCTCCAGCCCCCCTTCCTCCTTTCCCTCTCCATTCGTCCCTCTATGCTGCTTCCCCCCCCCCACTCCCTTTTTCTTGCCTCTTTCCCTCCCTCCAAACGACCTTTCCCCTCCTTCCTCCCTCTGTCCCTTCGACTGACCCGTCCCCTCTCCTCCCTCCTTCCCTGACTTCCCCATCATCACTGCCGCCTCCCCCTCCTCCCCGCCCATTCCTCCAGGTCTGAAAAACGCTTCCCCAACCCCCGCCCTCCGCCCCCTCCTTCGTGGGGGACAAGAAATCGCCCGATAATTAAACTCTCTCCGGTTTTTGCCTCGTGACGCCAACGACAGCGATGGTGACACGGAAAAGCATTTGTGACAATCATGGTGAATTTGACAAGGCTGGGGATAATCATGATGGTGATAATCATGATGGTTTCACTAGTAATAATAATGATGACAATGACAGTAATAATAACAATAATAGTAGTAATAGTAATAGTAATAGTAATAATAATAATAATAATAATAATAATAATAACAACAGCATCAATAATAAAGTGCCTTTAGACATCAAAATAACAAAATCCTCTCAAAACAAAAACAACGCTTGCATCAGCATTAATAATGATGACAATAACAGTAATAATAATGATGACAATAACAGTAATAATAACAATAATAGTAGTAATAGTAATAATAATAATAATAATAATAATAATAATAATAATAATAACAATAATAACAACAACAGCATCAATAATAAAGTGCCTTTAGACATCAAAATAACAAAATCCTCTCAAAACAAAAACAGCGTTTGCATCAGCACGAATAACCCCCTCCTGCCTCCCTCCAGCGGCGCAATTACTACCGTTGCAAAATGCATGGCGTTGCAATGAGCGTATCACGTGACGGTGTGACTAAAGCGCCTCAACCTCCCTGCTGGAATGCTGCCGCTTCTGCTCGCGCCGATTTAGGCCGATTACTGCTCCCGTTTGGAGGCTCAGCTGGCGGCGGCGGCGGCGGCGGCGCTGATCATCATAAGTGTTGACGGTGACAGCAGCACTATCCTGGCGCAAGGCTACTAGGACTATCGCAGGCTCCATTTGCACCGCATTAGCATGAGCAGTTTAAAGATGCAGAGTCGTCAGTCCTGCGGGACCATGACCAAAACTGGACACACAGCGTCGTGGCGTCTCTCTCTCTCCCTTTCCGCACCTGTCGTGCCCACCGCCGTAACTCCCACTGCCACCTCGGCCACCCACCACACAAACACCACCACACCACCACAGCCACCACCACTTGGCAGCACCACCGCAATTACCAATATTATAATCGGCAAACTACCATTTCCATTAGCGCAGGTAGCATCGGCCGCCCGGGACAGTCGAAAAGTAAAATATTAACTCGTAAACTAATTCCGACACGAGAAGGGAAGAGAGGGAGGCAGGGAAGAGAAAGCGGGAGAAAAATAAATAGAGATAGAGATAGATAGGAAGAGTGGGGAAGAAAGACAGAAGAGAGAGAGAGAGAGAGAGAGAGAGAGAGAGAGAGAGAGAGAGAGAAGAGAGAGAGAGAGAGAGAGAGAGAGAGAGAGAGAGAGAGAGAGAGAGAGAGGGGGGGGTATAAAAAATACGGTCCATACGAGTACAATTCTGTTGTATCTACAACCACCTCCCCCCTCCCCCCTCCCCTAATTCCACGTATGAACAACGTAATAAACAAATGAAAACCAGCCAGTTTTTACCGACATGACTGACGTTGTGTATTTCGTTAGTCGAGCTCTGGGACTGCAGCTGGCCTCCTCCCCCCCCCTCGCAGCCCCCCCTTTCTCTCTCTCTTCTGTCTCTTCTCTGTCTCTCTCTCATTCACACCTCTTCTCTCTCTCTTGCTTTGGGACTGCAGCTGGCCTCAACCCCCCCTCGCAGGCCCCCCTTCTCTCTCTCTCTCTGTCTGTCTCTTTCTCTGTCTCTCTCTCTCTCTGTCTCTTTCTCTTCTCTCTCTCTCTCATTCACACACTCTCTCTCTCTTGCCCCCCTCCCCTCCCCCGCCCCGCGTCACCCCCGCTCGGGTCTCGCACACATTCCACTGCACAAACGCACGGAATAAAGTCCCGTGAGCTGCTTCTCTCTCTTTTCCGCCGCTTAATCTCTCTTTTGCTGCTTATTCCCCGCCTCTTCCCTCTCTCCCTCTCCCCCTCCTTCCCTCTCGCGTTCGGCGAATTTCACAACTCACTTGATTTACGTTTCTTTTTTTCTAATATGTCTCTATATTCCTTTCTCAGTCTCTTCTCAAATTTGCCCTTCGCTTTTCGCCCTTTGTTCATCTTGCCCTCGTTAGACTTCGCTGATTCGCATCTTTTCTCTTCTTCTTCCTCCTGTCGCCCATTTCACTTATTCCTTTCCACATTCACTTTCCTCTCTCCCTTTCGTCTGCCACTCCCGTCGCGCCATTACTTTCTTCGTTTCAGTTTATTAGTTCATTCCATTTCACATTTTTTTCGCGTCACTTTCTAATTATCGTTTATATCGTTTATATTTCTCAATTTGGTTCCTTCCTCTCTCTTTCTCCCCCCCCTCCTGATCATAATTTCCTCCTGCTGTTCGTGCCCCTTTCTGCGTTAGCCTTTTTCACTCCTCTCCTCCTCCTCTTCCTCCCTTCCCTCTCCTTCTCCTCATCCACTCCACACTACGAGCCCCTGCTGCTCCACCTTCAAAATCGACTCTCTCTCTCTCTCTTTCTCTCTCTCTCCTTCCCTCCTTCTCCCTCCCTCCCACTTCTCTATCTCATTCTGCCTCTCTCTGCCTTTCCCTTTTTACTATCCCTCTTTCATTTTCATTCTTCGTACTCTCTTTCATCCCTTCCTCTGTTCCCTCTCCCTCCTTTTTCCTCTTGCTCTTTCCCGTTCCACCTTCCTTCTTTCTCTTTTCCTTTCCACTCTCCTCCTCTTCCCTTTGTCCTTCTCCTTCCCTTTCACTCTCTTCCTCTTCCTCTCTCCCTCCTCCCACAGCATGACGCAACCGCTTGTCACTCTTTCCCCTTTAGATTTTCAGTTACACTCTGCCTGCGTGATTGGGACTGAGGGACTGTTAATCTCTCCCTCCTTCTGTTTCTATTTCTCTCTCTCTCTCTCTCTCTCTTATTCTCTCTCTCTCTCTCTCTCTCTCTCTCTCTCTCTCTCTCTCTCTCTCTCTCTCTCTCTCTCTCTCTCTCTCTCTCTCTCTCTCTCTCTCTCTCTCTCTCTCTCTCCCTCTCCCTCTCTTCACACCTTTCCGGTTGAGAAGTTGTACTAAGCCGACAAACAATTTTACTCCACGCCTCTCCCACTCCCCTCCCCCTCTCCCTCTCCCTCCCTCCCCTCCCCCCTCTCTTCCTCCTCCTCTCCCCCGGATCATCTGAGGAGAGTTTCCTCTCACGATACTCAGCCAACGCATCAAAATGTTTCTATGTAATTTCTTAACTACATATTTGGCTAAAAACTATAGGAATCTGAATCTGAACCTCCCTATCCCCCTCCCCCCCTTCGCCTAAAATGGCATCACAGGCAGCATCCAGCGCGAGGAAGGGAGACACTATAGGAGATTAAAAGAGGGAGAGGGGGGAAAGGGGAAGAAGAAAGAAGGAAGGAAAGAAGGAAAAGGGGGAAGAAAAGGGAGGAAGAAGGAAGAGGAGGGAACGGGGAAGAAGGAAGAGGGGAAAGAAAAGGGATATAGAGGGAAGAGGAGGGAGGAAGAGGAAAGAGGGGGGAAAGGAGAAGGAAGAGGGACGGCAAGAGAATACGAGACGAACATGAGCCAAGCAGAGTGAGAGAGAGAGAGCAAGAAGAGAAAAGAATTCCCAAAAGCAGAGAGAAAAGAGAGAGAGAATCAACCGAGAGAGAGAGAAAAGATAGAAAGCGAGAAGAGAAAAAAAAAAAAAACTCGATGAAAAGCGATATACCAACAAGAAAAAAAAATAAAAATAGAGTGAAAGCGAGAAGAGGAAGGACACCGTACAGCCACCCCTCCCGCCCCCGCCCCCGCCCCCGCCCCCTCCCCCCTCCCCCTCAAGTGGCACTCGCAGCCCGCGCGGCAACACGCCGCACTCCGAAACGGGATCATGCAATCTTGCCAGTGACTGATTGCAAGCCGGAAGCGCTGATTGCATTATCCCGCCTCGCCCTTCTGGAACATTCCGCGAGGAATCCCCGGGCGACGCGCATTCCCGGCGAGGGGCGGGGAGCGGAGGCAGGGAGAGGGAGGGAGGGGAGGAAGAGGGAGGGAGGGAGGGAGAAAGAGAGGGAGGGAGAGGAAGACACATAGGGAGGGAGAGGAAGGGAGAAGAGTGGGGAGGGAGAGGAAGACACATAGGGAGGAGGGAAGTAGGGAGAGAAGACAGGGAGGGAGGAGGGGGAGAAAGAGGAGAGAAAGCGTGGGAGGGAGAGGAAGACACATAGGGAGGGAGGGAGGGAGAAAGAGGAGAGAGAGAGTGGAGGAGAGGAGACAGATATGGAGGGAGAGAGGAGGAGGAGAGGAAGACATATAGGGATGGAGGAGGGAGGGAGGGAGAGGAAGACAGATAGGGAGGGTGGGAGAGATAGGGAGAGAAAAAATATAAAGAGGAGGGAGGAGAGGAAGCAGGGGAGAGAGGGAAATGAGGGAGAGAAAAGACGAATGGAGAGAGGGAGGAGAGAAGAAAGATATAGAGAGAGGGAGGGGGAGAGAGGGAAAGACAGATATGGAGGGAGACGGAGGAAGGGAGGGAAGGAAGAAAATCATGGGATAGACAGATAGGGAGGGAGAGGAAGAAAAAAGAAACAGACAGATGGAGGAGGGAGAGGAAGAGGGGGAGAGAAAAAACTGTTATGGAAAAGACAGATATGGAGGGAGAGAGGGAGATAATGGGCGAGGGAAAGAAACACAAAGAGAGCGAAAGAAAGACACGGAAAACGAAGACTTGGGAGGGAGAAAAGAGGAGAACGAGAGACAAGGAGGGAGAAGGGAGAGACATGAGAAGGGGAGAGACAGGAGAGACAGGGAGGGAGAAGGGGAGAGACAAGGAGGGAGAAGGGGAGAGACAAGGAGGGAGAGAGAGAGGACGGGAGAGAAGGAGGGAGAAGGGAGAGACAGAGGAGGAGAAGGGGAGAGACAAGGGAGAGGAGGAGAAGGGGAGAGACAAGGGAGGGAGAAGGGGAGAGACGGGAGAAGGGGAGGGAGGGAGAAGGGAGAGACAAGGAGGGAGAAGGGGAGAGACAGGAGCAGGGGAGAGGAGGAAGAGGGAGAGACAGGGCGAGAGGGAGACGGAGGCGACGACCTCCCTACAAACGAGAGAGAAATCCTCAAGCACTCAGGACAGGTTTCCCCGCACCGGTTTAATTAAACCTGCGAGAGGAGAATATCGGGTTTTCTTCTATTGTGTCGCGTAAATGCACCCCCCCCCCGCCCTTCTCCCCCCTGCAACAAGCCCCTCCCTTCCCCTACCCTGCCCCCCTTTCCCCCCCCCCGCATGAAGCCCCTACCCTGCCCCCCTTCCCTCCCCTCCCCTTTCTCCCCCGCAACAAGCCCCTCCCCTCCCCTCCCTGCCCCCCCCCTTCCCTTCCCCCCGCAACAAGCCCATACCCTCCCCTACCCTCCCCTCCCCTCCCTTCCCCGATAAAAAGTAATGGTTATCTATATTGTAAGATGAATATGAGAGTTTAAGGAGACGAAGAAAAAAAACAAAAATAAAAAAACTGTGGTAATTGTGAGACTTGCTGAGGAGGAACGGAGGAGGAGAGGAAAACAGAACACGTGGAGGAAGGAGGACGTGAAGAAGAAGGACGAGAAGAGGAAAGGGTCCAGCCAGGCGAAGCACCAACATTTTAGCAGAGACGATGGAAGACAAACACGTGAGGAAAAACAATAAACAAAATGAAAATGAAAACCGAAAGCGAATAAATGGAGAACAAGAAGATAGGAAGAAAGGAAGAGGAGGAGAATGAACAGCCAAATATGGAGTTGGGGGGAGGGGAGGAGGAAATGGAGAAGGAGGGAGAGAGGAGGAGGGAGAGGAGGAGGAGGAGGAGGAGGAGGAGGGGAGGAGAAGGAGGAGAAGGAGGAGGAGGGAGGGGAGGGGAGGAGAGGAGGAAGGAGGAGGAGGGGGGAGGGGAGGAGGAGGAGGAGGAGGAGGAGGGAGAGGAGGAGGAGGAGGGGGGAGGGGGGGAGGAGGAGGAGGAGGGAGGAGGAGGAGGAGGAGGAGGAGGAGAGGAGGAGGGGAGGAGGAGAGGAGGAGGGGAGGGGAGGAGGAGGAGGAGAGGGGGGGGAGGACTCGCAAAGCGTCTCCCCCCGGCACGCGAGGGGTCGGGCGGCCTCACGCGACGGGCGCGCGAGGGCGGGCGGGGGCGCCAACACCTGTGATCGCCCGCCCCGAGCGCTCTCCGCCCCCCCCCCCCCCCCTTGCAAGCCCGGCCGTCCGCCCCTCCCCCTCCCTCCTCCTCTCTACGCCCCTATATTTTTCTTCTATAGTCTTCTCATAATCCTCTTCCTCTTCCCTCACCTCCTCCGACTCCTCTTCCTTACCCTTTCCACACCTCTCCCTACTCCCTTTTCCATTTCCCATTCTCTCATTTTCTCCTTCCTTCTTCCTAATACTCTTCTTGCCCCCAAATCCTCCTTCCTTCCCTCCCTCCCTTCCCAGTCTCACCTTCTCATTATCTACCTTTCTCTCACCTCCTCCTCCTCCTTCTCCTCCTCTTGCCTCCTTCCCTTTCCCCCTATCTCTTCTCCTCCAACTTCCACCTCCTCTTCCCTCCCGCGTTCCCTTCCGTCATACCGACCCTTCCCATCCCTTCCTTTCACTTTTCCCCTCTTCTATTTCTTTTTCCCCTCTCCTCCTGTCTATTCTTTGTGTCGATCTGTCTCTCTCTCTGCCCCTCTCAGCCCGCCCTTCGCCGCCCTGCCCAATACGAGTCAACCGGGAGACGCAGGAGAATGCTGACGAAGCTGCCGCATGTGTGTGTGTTGTGTGTGTGTGTGTGTGTGTTGTTGTGTCTGTGGTGTGTTGTTGTGTGTGTGTGGTGTGTGAGAGAGAGAGAGAGAGGAGAGATGAGGATGTAACGAGAAGAGAGAAGACGGAAGAGAGAGAGAGAGCAGAAAGAGAGATGGAGACGAGGAGGAGAGGAAAGAGAGAGAGAGAGGAGGACGGGAGAGGGAGAGAAGGGGAGCGAGTGGGGGAGGGGTGTGGGGAGGGGGGGGGGAGGGAGGGGGGGGGTGAGGGTGAGAGGAGGGGAGAGGGGAGGGGGAAGGGAGTGAGATGTGGGGATCGAGGGGGAGAGGGGGGGGAGGTGGGGGGCGGGGGGGGAGACGAGAGAGACGAGAGAGAGAGGGGGGGGAGAGATAGGAGGGGGAGAGCAGGGAGGGGAGGTAGGAGGGGGTGAGGGGGTGAGGGAGGAGAGGAGCGGTGAGTGGGAAGGAGGGAGGAGGGTGAGGGGAGGAGGGAGGCGGGGGAGGAGGAGGTAGGAGGAGTGGAGGAGGAGGAGGGGGGGAGGGAGGGTGTGAGGGTGAGGAGGAGGAGTGGAGAGGAAGAAAAGAGAGGCAGTGTGAAGAAGGAGGAGAGAGAGGAGAGATGTGAGAGTGGATCGGAGAGTAGAGGAGAGAGTGTGTGAGAGAGGTGAGAAGAGAGACGCGCTGAGAGAGGAGAGAGAAGTGAGGGCCGACGCCGCAGACGCGTGGCGCTGGCCGGCGTGGGTGCTGAGGGGCGCGTGCCGCGGTGGAGAGAGGCCGAAGCCGGGTGGCGAGAAGAAGACGGAAGGATGCGGCTGCGAGGAAGTTGAGATGGGTGTCGTCGCGCGTCGTGCCTCCGGTTCGCGGCCGGCTAGTCGCTCTCCGTCGCGTCGCGCCCGGTGCGAGGGGGTGGCCCACCCTGCGTGCCGGGCGTGGCCCCTCCCCTCCCTTCCCCTCGTGGCGGACCTCGGGTGCGCGGACCACCCTCGCCGCGTGGGGCGCGCCCGTCGCCGGGTTCCGCGGTGGGCGCGAGCCGCTGCTGCGCGGCCGGTGGGCAGCCGCCCGGGCGGGGCGGTGCTGCGTCCCGCGCGCGGCCGCCGGCGCGCGCGTGTCGGTGTTGCCGTCCGGGCCTCGGACGCGGGGCGTGGTGCGGGGGTGCTGCCGCCGGGCCTGTGATTTGGCGGCGCAGGGGCCTGTGGTGTGAGGTGACGGTGAGTCGGGGGATGGAGCCAGCATTAGAAGGGGGGCTGGGTGCTCGCGCCGCGCGCGGCGCGGGTGGCGCGGCGCGCTGCGGGCGCGGCTGGCGGGCGCGCGGGGCGGAGGCGTGGGAGGCGGGTGGCGTGGGGGCGGTGGCGTGGGCGGGGAGGCGGTGGCGGTGGGTGGGATGGGGGTGACCGTTCGGGGTGCGGGCGGGTCGCGCGTGCCGTGTCCGTGGCAGGGAGCAACCGCGGCTGCGGCTGCGGGCCGCGTGGGGTGTCCTGGCGGGGCGTGGTGGGGGGGGTGCGAGGGAGGGAGCGGAGGAGGGGCGGGCGGGGCGCGGCCGTGCGGGCGCGCGGGTGGCGGTGCCGGTGGGGGCGGGGCGGACGTCTGGAGGGTGTGGGGAGCGGTGCGGGGGGTGAGGGCGGGTGGGGGCGGGTTGGGGTGCGGAGGGGTGGGGGCGTGGGTGCGTGGGGGTGGGGGCGTGCGGGGGGGGGCGGTGTGCGGTTTCGGAGGAGCGGGAGAGAGGCAGTGGCGCGTGAGAGTCCGAGCGTGAGCGGAGCGGCGTTTGTGGATTGACGTGATTGCCGTACTGGAGCTGAGCGGTGGCGTGGAGCGTGACGTGGTGGGAGTGGAGGCGTAGCGTGGAGCGGTAGCGGAGCGTTACTGAGATAAGAGATAGATGAAGTGAATGGCGGATGGGGTGCGAGCTCGGCGGTGACGGGGTGGGCGGTGACGTGAGGAGGGTGCCGGAGAGGATTGACGTGGAGGTGCGAGTGGCGCATGGAGCGTCGGGACGGGTGGACGTGAGGGCGTGAAGCGCGGGGTGTGGAGCGTGGGCGGGTGACGTCCGTGGGAAGTTAGCGGAAGGGAGGATTACGCAGGGTCGCGGTGCGCGTGACTGGGCGTGCGAGGTGCAGCGGTGGGCCGCGATGTGAGGAAGCCGCGAGAGGAGGTGGAGCGGGTGAGGTTGGGGCGGCTGGCGTGGGGAGCGGTGCGCTGGGAAGGGTAGGAGGGCGGGCGCGAGAGGAGGTGTGAGGGGCGGTGGGAGTGGGCGGGCAGTGTGGCGCGTGGGGAGGCGGGGTGACTGTGGCGGGTGAAGGTGCGGTGGTGTGGAGGTCGCAGGCGCGTGCCTGTGTGCAGAGAGGGCGGGCGGCGTGGAGAGGAGACGGTGGGCGTGGACGTGGAGCGTGAGCGGTGAGCGTGGGACTGGAGCTACGTACTACTCCCCCCCGCGGGGGGGCCCCCCTATGGTCCTGGCGTTCGCAGGGTGAACCTTTAAAGCTCCTCCGACGGGACCCGTCACGCGAGTGGGCTGGCGCCGGTTCGAACCACCGGAGGGCCCGTGCGCCCGGGCGGCTGGGCGAGGACTGCCGGCCTCCGGGCAGGGGCCGCGGTTGGCGGGGTGCTGGAGGGGGCGAGGCGGCGGGGAGGGGTGCGCGCCCGCCGGCCGGCCGGTTCTGCCCGTCGGCGGGCGCGGTGGGTGGCGGCCGCGGGGCGGTGTTCGGCGCGGGTGGTTCCTCCCCCCCTCCCCCTCGCCAAGCCCTCCTCGGACGACCATTCCCCCCGCCCCGTTTCTCCCCTGCCGGCCTGCCCCTTTCCCTCCCCGGGGGTCCCCCTGCCTGCGCTGCGCGACACGGCCCATTCATGGCGGACGGACCAGGGCAGACTTGGGGTTGTTCGTTCACGCACAAATCTTTCACTCAACAAAATTAGCTCTCCCTTTTCCACGTTTTTTTTTTTTTTCTTATTTCTTTTTAAATTTCCCCTATTCCTCTTCGCCTCCACCCCCTCCTCTGCTATCGGTATCCTCATTCCCTATCAATCATTTATTCTCTCTCTCTCTCTCTCTCTCTCTCTCTCTGTCTCTCTCTCTCTCTCTCTCTCTCTCTCTCTCTCTCTCTCTTCTCTCTCTCTCTCTCTCTCTCTCTCTCTCTCTCTCCCCTCCCTACCTCCCCCTCCGCCCCTCCCCCGTGTCCCACACCGCCGCGGGGATACATATTGATTAACACGCCCACCCAATGTTCAACTCACGCGCTACGTACACATACACACACACACACGCACGCACGCACATGCACTTACACTCGCGGACACGGAAACCTACTCACCCACACACGTACGCACTCGCATAAAACACACACACGCACGCACACATGCAAACATTTATTCGCCCCTGTCATGCACGAACGCACACACACACGCACAGCCGCACACCCACAAACAGAGCCCTGTCACCGGCGCCGCACGAACTCTCACGCTTACACACACACACACACACACACACACACACACACACACACACACACACACACACACACACACACACACACACACACACGTACGTCGAACGCTTACACATACACATGGACGTACACATGGCAAACGACGCACACGGCCGTACACACGAGGAGCAAGTCCCTTTCCTGGAGGGCGAGAAACAAGGACTGTGCTTGGAAGGACCGCTTGCTGGGCCTGCTTGCGCTCGCCTGCTTGCTTGCTCGTTTGGTCGTTCGTCGTTTGGTCGTTTGCGTTCGTGCTTGACTGAGTTTGTTTGTTTGGGAGTAAGGGATCGACGACATGCGTCTTCTACACTCTTTGAGGTGGAAGATAACAAAGACAATAAAAAACAATAAAAACAATAAAGATAATAAAATAATAAAGAGAAGAAACCCAACAAATTAATAAAGATAATGAAATAATAAAGATAATAAAGACAACAAATTAGTAAAACAGCAGCAACACCACCACAAAAAAAAACAAGAAACAAAACCCATCAGCAAACACCTCCCTTCACTCCGCCCCCCACCCCACCCCACCCCCCCCGCCGCCCGCCCGCTCATCCGTCCGAACCGCCGCCCACGCCTCCGCCCACGAGGGGAGCCAATCGCCGCGAGAACGCTTTGGCCGCGCGGCAATTGGGCGTGGAGAAAGGGGGGGGGGTAGGTTATCAATGGGGGGGGGGGGCACCGTTCACAATTGAGAGATAAAGAAAACTATGAATGAAAAGAATAAAGGTATGAAATGGATTACACGACGTGAGCAAATCATAATGATAACATCAACAACAACAATAATAATAATAATAATAATAACAACAATAAACAATAATAATAAAAATAACATTAATAATAATAACAAACAACATGATCATAATATAAAAATAGTAATAATACTAATAATAATAATAATAATTGCAACAATAATAATTATAATAGTAACAATAATAATATTAATAATCATGATAATAACAATAGTATCAACAGCAACAACAACACAGGTAATAACTATAAGGGTAATTAGAGGAGTAGTCCAGGTAATTAAGAGCAGCCGAAGCCTATTAATCCGAGCACGGAGCCCCCGCGATGCCGCTCCTTCCTCCACATTCAGACGAAAAGAAAGGAATGAAGAGAAAAGAACAGAGAGAAAAAAGTAAAATGAAAAAGAAGAAAAAAGGAAAAAAAAGAAAAATGATGAAGAAAAAGAATAAAGAAGATAAAAAGAAAAAATCAAAGGAAAAAAAACGGAAAATAAAAATAAAAAGGAAATAGACAAAGAAAAAAAAGTCAAAGGAAAAAAAAAAAAACTAATCAAAAAGGAAAACGGAAAAAGAAAGAAAAGAAAAGAAAAGAAAAAATCACCGACGACCTCTGCACGGCGGCCGGACCATATGCCTGCAAGCACAAGCACACACACACACATCCAATGTCCACTCACACACACGAGGGCGCGCACGTACGTAGCGAAAGAGCCACGCACATGCACATGCTCTCACACACGCCCCCCCCCTCACCACTGCCCCCCCCCCTCCCCCCTCCCCGTTGGCCCCCTTCCCCGCCCACAAAAGCACGCACGGCGGCCCTCGAGCACAAAGGCAAACAGCAATTAGGGCTACGGCTGCATCGCCTTATTACTGCAAGTGGTAATATCCCCGCTCCTCCTCCTCCTCCTCTACTTTCCCCTTTGCCCTTTCCTTTTCGCCCTCGCTCCCCTACACCCTTTCTCCTCTCTCTCTCTCTATTTCTATTTCTCTCTCTCTCTCTCTCTCTCTCTCTCTCTCTCTCTCTCTCTCTCTCTCTCTCAAACTACCACCGAAAATATAAATCAATAAGAGAAATTACAAAAAAGAGAAAAAAACAAACAGACAAGAAGCACTCAGACAGCGCCTACCTCCACCAAGGCGGATAACAAAGGTAATGATAACAAGTAATACCCCAATCACCAAGGCATCGGGGGTGACCAATGCAATCAAATCGCCACCGCCATGTACTGGCTTCTAGGCCGAGCTGCGACACCTGGTAAGAAATTCACAAAAATCTGCTCGTAACTTTTTGAGTGACCCTGGAAACGAACGAACGAACGGACGAACGAACGAACGAACTTACTAACGCGACCAAAGACATAACCTCCTCGGCGCAGGAAAAAGAGCAATGGAGAAAAAAAAGGCTTAAGGAGGAAGTAAGAAGCAGGGGACACGAGAAGGTAAGAAAGAGGAGCGAGAGAGAGAGTGACGAGTGAGAGTGAGTGAGTTGAGAGAGTGAGAGTTGAGTGAGTGAGAGAGAGAGAGAAGAGAGAGAGAGAGAGAGAGAGGAGAGAGAGAGAGAGAGAGAGAGAGAGAGAGAAGAGAGAGAGAGAGAGAGAGAGAGAGGGAAGATCCGAGAGGAGAGGAGAGAGAGAGAGAGAGAGAGAAGAGAGAAGAGAGAGAGAGAGAGAGAGAGAGAGAGAGTGAGAGAGTGAGTGAGAGTGAGTGAGTGAGTGAGTGAGTGAGTGAGTGAGTGAGTGAGTGTGAGTGTGAGTGTGAGAGTGAGAGTGAGAGTGGAGAGAGAGAGAGAGAGAGAGAGAGAGAGAGAGAGAGAGAGAGAGAGAGGGGGGGGGGCAGGGAGCGCGGAGGACAGGAAAGAGGAGAGCGTGAGAGGAATAGGGGAGGCAGGGAGAGAAAAGTAGCGGCGAAGGACATGAGGCCACTTGAGCGGCATCTCCGAAGCGAAGGACGACCAGCTGCCCCTCCGCCTCTCGTTCCTGCCTCTCTCTCCTCCTTTCTCTTCCTCTGCCTCTCTCCCTTTCTCGCTATCTCCTTTACTCCACTCCCTCTCCGTCTGGCCATTGCTCTCAAATCGGTGACTGACTAACAGTTTCTCTCTCTCTCTCTCGCTTCCCCCATCTCTCTCTCTCTCATTCTAACTCCCTTCACCCCCCCCCACCCCACCCCGCCCCCACCCACCCCGGGGCGCCTCCGCCGAGATAAGGCACGAAAGATGCTCAAACTCCTGCCAGGTCAAGGGTCATCCGCCCCGCGATACCCGCCGAGGGGCCGCCGGGGGATCCGGGAATTAAAACGGCGGAATGCATTCTCCGCGCCTCCCTCGCTCGCTTCTCGTCCTCCTCCTCCTACTCCGCTTCCCTATCCTTTCTTTCACTTCACTCCCTTCACTCTTCCATTCCATGTCTTGCTCTTCCTCCTCCTCCTCCTCCTTCTCTTTCCTTCCTTACATCTTTCTCCTCATTCCTCTTTTGTCGTTGTTATTGTCGTCATCGTCCTCCTCCTTCCCCAGATTCTTGGCTAATTCTTTTTCCTCCTACTCCTACCCAAACACTTTCTTCATCTTAATCTTCATCCCTTACCCTCCTACTCTTCCCTCCTTCTCCTACTCCTACTCTTCCTTTTCCTCCTTCTACTCTTTCTCTTCCTTCTCCTCCTCCTACTCTTCCTTTTCCTCCTTCTACTCTTCCTCTTCCTTCTCCTCCTCCTACTCTTCCTCTCCTCCTCCCATCCGCCCCTCCCCCCCCCCCGCATCAGCCCTCCTTCCCCTCCCATAATAACTCAACTTTAAACAACGGCGACCCACTCCGAACGCCGCACGGCCGAGCTCGCCGCCGACTCACTCTTTCCCTCTCCATTTCCTCCTCCTTCCCTCTCTTCCCCTCTCCATTTCCTCCTCCTTCCCTCTCTCCCTCTCCATTTCCTCCTTCCCTCTCCATTTCCTCCTTCTCTCTCCATTTCCTCCTCCCTCTCTCTCTCTTTCCCTCTCCATTTCCTCCTCCTTCCCTCTCTTCCCCTCTTCATTTCCCTCATCCCTCCCTCTCTCTCTTTCCCTCTCCTCACTTTTTCTGACCCACTCCTCCTTTTCCTCCCTCCTCTTTCGTCATTCATTCTCTCCTCCCTCCCCGTCTTTCATCTTCCTTCTTTACTCCCTTCCTTCCTCCTTCCTGTTCCCCTTTCTTCCCTTCCTTCCACCTCTTTCGTCCATTCATCCTTCCTTCTCACCTCCTTTCCTTTCCCCTTCCCTCCCAGGCCCCCCTCGCCCCCCCTCGCTCGCTACCCAATCCACTCGATCCACCTGCGCCTCCCTTCCACTCCACTCGATCACCTGCGCTCCCTTCCACTCCACTCGATCCACTTCCCTCCTTCCATCCACTCCCCCAACCCCCCCTCCCCCCGGCCGGCCGTGGCTCCGCTCCCGCCCTGATCCCCTGAGCCACGCGCTTCCAGACCACTCCACGCCGCTTTTAAAGACAACAACACGCAATAAATACGTAAATAAATAAATAAATGGATATCGTTTCCCAGTCCTACCTAGCCTCTTTCCCTCCCCTTCACAACGCCTCCGTAGGATGCCTTCGCCCTGCCCCTCCTTCCTCACTCCCCCTCACCACTCCCCTTCGCTTGCCTTAAAGCGCGCACTACTCCCCTGCTCCCCCTCCCCTCCCCCTCTCTCGAAAGGCCTGTCTTGGTTTCCCCTTTTCCCTTTTGCTTCTCTCTTCCCCTTTCTTCTCTTTCCGCTATCCTTTCCCTTCTCTTTTCATTTCTCTCTTCCTTATCTTTCCCGTCTCCTCCCCCTTCTCTGTCCTTCCTTCCTTCCTCCTTCCTTCCTTCCTTCCCTCCCTCCATTCCATCCCACCTCCCAACCTTCTTCCTTCCCACCTCCCATCCTTCCTCTTTCCCTTTCCTCCTCCCTCCCTCCTCCCCCTCCCCCTCCTCCCCTCCTCCTCCTCCTCCTCCTCCTCCTCCTCCTCCTCCTCCTCCTCCTCCTCCTCCTCCTCCTCCTCCTCCTCCTCCTCCTCCTCCCCCTCCTCCTCCCCCCACCCCCCGTCCCAGACACGCCGGGCGACAATAATAAAGCCGTGTGTAAAGGGTTATCTTATTTGGACAGACACGGTAACGGCCGAATGACTGTCGCCGTGACTCAGCTCGCCTCCCTCGTTCTCATGGCTCTCGCGTGACAAGGCCCGGGGGGGGGGGGGGGGGTTGGGGGGGAGGGCAGGGGGGGAAAGGGGGGGAGGGATGGGAGGGAGGGAGGGAGGAAATATCGTGATAGAGGAAGAGATTCATACATATACATCGCGATAGCGGAAGATTGAGGAAGACGAGGGAGGGAGGGATGGGAGAGAAGGGGGAAGGGAAGGAGGGAAAAAGAGAGAGAGAGAGAGAGAGAGAGAGAGAGAGAGAGAGAGAGAGAGAGAGAGAGAGAGAGAGAGAGAGAGAGAGAGAGAGAGAGAGAGAGAGAGAGAGAGAAATTACACGTACAATGTAAAAAAAATGACACCACTACGTTTCTCACCCTTCGCCATCCTTCTCAGGCGCGACCAGCTAAAACTGACAGCCTCGAACTCTTTCCTAGACTCGCCCTTCTGGACGGATACTGGAGTGTTACTTGAGAGTTTATTCGCAGGAGCTATTTTTTAATTCCATAGAGACATCCACGAGCGAGCAAATGCAGAGCTAGGGAACCGTGAAGAGCTTTCGTAATAAGGGCTGGCAGACAGACCGGAGGCCAAGGAAAGACAAAGGAGAGAGAAAAAATGAAGGAAAGGAAGACAAAAAGGAAAGGTACAAGGAAGAGATAAAAAACAAAGGAGAGAGAAAAATGAAGGAAAAGAAGACAAAAAGGAAAGGTACAAGGAAGAGATGTAAAACAAAGGAGAGAAATGAAGGAAAAAGACAAAAAGGAAAGGTACAGGAAGAGATAAAAAACAAAGGAGAGAGAAAAATGAGGAAAAGAAGACAAAAAGGAGAGGTACAAGGAAGAGATAAACAAAAAAAGATGAAGGGAAGAAAGGAAGTAGCAAAAATAAAACCACCGGGAAGGGAAAAATCAAACTTGACTGACAATATAAATCAATAAGGCGCTTTTGAGTGAAACGCTCACCCCGGGGAAAATTCACAGCGCAAACAAACAATCAAAGGACTTCCCCGACGGAGCCCTCGTCCGCAGACAGCCGGGCGCCGCCAAGGCCTGGAGCGAAGCGTGGCATCAGCACCAGCTCTCACGGAGGGCAGCTGAACACAGCCGCTCTTCCAGACGGAGCCACTCCCGTGCTGTGCGGCGCGCGGCGGCGCTCGCAGCGAGTGCGAGTACGCCTATAACCTTTAATTTCCCCGCAAAGCGATCCCCGAGCAGCTGCGGACCGCAAAAATCTGCGGACAAGGCAACCCACAGTTCATTATTCGCCTCCGCGGCCGCGCTCGGACTAGCCGCGCAGCCCAGACACTAATGAAGACCTCCCTCGGTCCGGCGGCGCGGGAACGCCCCCGGCGGAGGAGGTCCGGGGAGCCTTTCGGGACGGCGTCTCCAGCGCTGTTCGCTGGGATTACCTGCCGCCCGGCGCGCGGACCGCCGCTTATCCCGCTCCGAATGCGGAGGCTCGTCGGCCTCCCCCGCAGGAGCGCCTCCCTCGCTTTCTTCTTCTCACTGCCACTGCTACAATCTTCTTTCTTTCTTTCCGCTTCTTGTATTTTCTTTCGTCTTCTCTTCATCTATTCATCCTTTCCCTCTCACAATATACTTTCCACGACTCCCTTTTCTCATATCACCTAACTGATTCTCACCTCTATCACCTCCTCCTTTTCTCCCACCTCCTCCTCCTAATCATCTTTATCTTCCTCTCCATCTCCTCCTCCTTCTCCTCCTACGCCCCCCCCCTCCCCACCCTTTTTCAAATCCTCTCCCAAATTCCTGATTCCTCCAGTGAAATCTGAGCTTGATTAAGGAGGCTCACCCCCCCCCCCGCCCTCCCGCCCACCCTCTGGCCCCGCGATCCTCCGGCGGCGCTGAAGTTGCGAAAGGGCGCCACGGCTCATGAATTCGCTGAAGGACGGGGCGACGGGGGGGGGGGACAGGAGGAGGAAAGGAGGAAGAGGAGGAAGATCGGGTATGAGGAGGAGGAGGGGGAGAAGAGAAGGAGGGAAAAGGGGAAAGGGAGGGAGGGAGGGAGGGAGGGAGGGAGGGGGGGGGAGGAGGGGAGAGGAGGAGGAAGATCAGGTACGAGGAGGAGGAGGAAGAAGATCGGGTAGGAGGAGAGGGGGGGGGGGAGATGGAGGAGATCAAAGCAAAGCTTCGGAAGCAGGGGAAAGAGCGACCGGAAATGAAGAAGGGAATCGGAAGGCCTGGAAAGAATGGCAAGCACTTGGCCGGACCGGAGAGGACTCGGAAGGACTCGGAAGGACTCGGGAGGACTCCGAGGGGAGGAGGCCTCGGGGAAGGTAAAGCGCCGGGACGCCTTCCCTCGCGCCCCAGCCGCACGGGGACGGCGAACGCACTCCGCTCTTCTCTCCTCTATCTCTCTTCTCTCCTCACTCTCGTTTCTCTTCTCCTCTCTTCACTTCTCTCTCTCCTCTCCTCTCCTCTCCTTCTTCTCCTCCTCCTTCTCCCTCCCACTCCCCCACTCTCCATTCATGCCCGATTTGACATCTGTTCCAGAGCTTATTAGAAGCTCTTATAAATGTCAATATAGAAAGAATGAAGAACAATCAATTGTCATCGTTCGGGTAAAATTCAAATAATAATGGAAATAACATTAGCATTGATACCAATAGAAAATAAAAAAAAATATGTGCAGTATCAATAACAACAACAACAATCCTACAAGCAGGCACTCTTGCCAGCACTGTAACAAACAAACAAACAAACAAAAATAAACATCCAAACCTCGAGCGCTTATGCCTTCCTCGGAGGCAAATCAAAAGCTAATAAAATGAAGAGAAAAAACCAAACCAAAAGAAGTAAAAAACGAGAGAAAAACGAGATGGAAACAAATAAAAAAAGCGAACGAGAAGGAAGGAAGGAAGACCAAATAACACTCCAGAGTAGGAAGCCGAGGAGAGGGAGACAAAGCGCGAAAGAGTGAAGGTCGCCAAATCCAGCTTCAAAAGGACATATAAAACAAGGATGCAAAAAGCGGGCGTTCTGCGCGCGGGGAAAACAGCGCGGGCGGGGGCGGCGCCATGGGGCTCACCTGCTCGCCAAACAACGCTAATTAAGCGGATCCACCTGCGTCGCGCACAGGCCGGGAACACAAACACATATACACACACATATATCCATACATACAAGCATACGTACAAACATACTTGTGTATACCAACGTATATTACTCGTGCGAGGGGAGGCACCAACTCCTTGGCATTAGGCCCCGTCTGCCTTCTCTCTCTTCCCAGGTAACTGTCTATGTCAGCCTGTCTGTCTGTATTTCCCACTTGCCGTTCCTTTGCCCTTCTCTTTCTGTTCCCCTGATTTCTTCTCCTCCTCTTCCCCTCAACCTTCTCTTCCTCCTCCTTCTCTTCTCTCACTCCAGGCGAATACCTCTAAACAATCTTCGGACGAAAGGCACTTGTTTTCCAGGTGGCCATTGTCAGGTGTATCGACGTGCGCGCGCGCGCGCGAGCGAGGGTATGTGTTTCATATCCCTCCTCCCTCCCGGACCCCTCCGTCTTCATCTGAAGACCAGGAGTTTTGCCCTCTTGCCCCATCAATACTCTTAACAATGCCCCCTTCTTCCCTCCCTCGACGCCGTGCTTTACCATCTCCCTCCCTTCCCCTCGCCTGCCTTTCCCTCCTTCCCTTTCCTTCCCATCCCTCGCCTCCCTTCCCTCCACTCGCTGCCCGTCCCTTCCCTTCCCCCCTCCCACCCATCCCCTCCCCTTCCTCCCCGACTTTCTTCTCCGTCGCCAGCTATACCTCCCTCTCCCCCTGCCTTCCCCACCCCCTTTTCTCCTCTCTCCTCTTTACTCCCCTCCCCCTTTCACCTGCCAACACTCTGGTAGCTGTCAATACACCTAACAATACAATCCTCTCTCTCCCTCTCCTCCTCTCTCTCTCTCTAACTCTCTCTCCTCTCTCTCTCTCTTCTCTCTCAATCTCTATCTCTCTCTCTCTTTCTCTCCCTCAATCTCTACTCTCTCTCTTTCTCTCCCTCAATCTCTACTCTCTCTCTCCCTAATCTCTACTTCCTCTTTCTCTTCTCTTCTCGTCCCTCAACCCCCCCCCCCCCCTTTCAACCCGTATCAAGCCCCTTCGCCCCCCCCCCCCGCCCTCCTCCGACATTGTCGTCACTGTCTCTCCCAAGAACAGGCAAGACAAGCGGACAACATAACAATAAGAAAAATAAAAAATCCGCTTTTTTGGCCTCCTATTTTTTTTTCTTCCTTGACCTTTCTTTCCCTTTGTCTTCCAGTTCCTCCTCCTCCTCCTCCTCCTCCTCCTCCTCCTCCTCCTCCTCCTCCTCCTCCCCTCCTCCTCCTCCTCCTCCTCCTCCTCCTCCTTCAACCGTCGCATCACCTTGTCGTAAAAGTCTTTCCGCTTCCGACCCAACGAGGGGGACCTTATCTGCAGCTCGCAGTGAAATGTGGATCGTCGGCCGTGGATTAAAAACAAAATGAGATCCAATGAGCGCCCTTCCGGTGCTCTGCCTTTCCCCTCCCCCCTTCCCCCCTTCCCTCTCCACCTCAGGATTCCCTCTCTCGCCTCCTACGGCACCCATCGCCAGGGCCGTCTCTCCCGCCACCACTTCTCCTTCCTCCTCCTCCTCCAGCACTCTGCTCCTTCTCCCAATCTTCATCACGGCGTGCGCGTTCCCCCCCCCCCCCCCGCCGGCAGAGCCATGCCGCCCGCAGGAAGGCGAATAAACAATCGAACAAACAAATGCTCATGGCGCGATTTCGGGCATAGAGGCTTGTGCTCTTCTCTGCTTCCCTTCCTGCCTTCGCGCCGGCGTTCCTTCTCTCCCTCCTTCGCCTCCCTTCCGGTGTCGCCTTCGCTGCCTGCCTCCGCGCGCCTCGCTCCGTCCCACGCTTACCTATTTCCACCGTCTCTGCCTAATTCTTTCCAGATTTTTTTTCCATCTTCTTGTCTCTTGCTCCCCTTCCTGCGCTTACGTTTCTGGCTGTCACTCCGTGTCCCTCCATCCCGCCCTTCCTCCTCACTCCCTCCCTCCTCTCTCTCCTTCCTTCCCTCTTCTCTCTCCTTTCCTTTCTCCCTCTTCCTCTCTTTCTCCGGCCGTCACTCCGCCGTCGCTCTCTCCTCCTCCTCTCCCTCCCTCGCCTGCCTTCCACTGGCTGTCGCCCCCGCCCCCCCCCCTCCCCCTCTCTGCAACAGACGTCAATGTTGCAACATTCCAGACTCGCGGCAACTGCACCGCCTAATGTGCCCGCGTATGATGCAGGTATTCCGCCTATCTCTGCCGCTGCCGCCCCGCCTGCCTGCGTCCGCCCGTCTCTCTGTCTGTCTGTCCCTCTCCCGGCTCCCGTTTCTCTCTCTCTCCTCTCTCTCTCTCTCTCTCTCTCTCTCTCTCTCTCTTCTCTCTCTCTCTCTCTCTCTCTCTCTCTCTCTCTCCACCCCCCACCCCCACCCCGTTTCTCATACCCTATCCACCCCCACCCCTCGTTGCAGCGTGTAATGGCCCGTTTGTGGCTCGTGAACCCCCCCCCCTCCCCCCGCACTCCGGCGTCTTTCCGCAATTTATTCGGTTTCCTTCGCCTGCCCGCGGATCCGCCCCGCCGCTTCCTCCGCGCCGCCTCGTCGCTAGGACTTCGCTCGGACGCGGCGCTGCAGTTTTCGGGGCCTGCATAGGAGTGTTATCTCTCCCTCCCTCTCTGTCCTGCCTGTCTGTCTGCCTGTCTCTCTCCCTCTCCCTCTCCCTCCCCCTCTCCCTCTCTCTCTTTCTATTTCTCTCCCCCTCTCTCTCTCTCTCTCTTTCTATTTCTCTCCCCCCCTCTCTTCTCTCTCTTTCTATTCTCTTCCCCCCTCTCCTCTCCTCCCTCCCCCTCCTCTCTCTCTCTCTCTCTCCCTCTCCTCTCTCTTCTCTCCTCCCTCCTCTCTTTCTATTTCTCTTTCTCCCTCTCTCTCTTCTCTCTCTCTCTCTCTCTCTTCCCTCTCCTCCTCTCCCTCCCATCTCCCTTTCTTTTAAAGGCTTTCTTTTTTATAGGCGTTTTAAGGGTTATGTGGCGACCCGTCCGTCTGCTCCGGCGACTCCCTCTGGCCGCCGCCTCGGCCTCCTCCTTCCTCCTTCCTCATGCATTCTTCTTTTCCTCTCTTCTCCTCTCTTCTTCCCCTCCATTCCTACCACATGCGGTCCCTCCTTTTCCCTTTCTTAATCCTCCACTACTCCCACAAACTCTTTTCCCTTCTTCCCCTCCACTCCTCTTTCTCTCCCTCCCTCTTCCCACTCGATCGGCCTCTCACCCTCCTTCCTCTTTTCTCGTTTCCTTTGACGAAGCTTCCCTTCCTCCTCTCTGAGGCTTCTTTCTCTCCTCTCCCTTTCTCTGCTAATTTACTCGTCCAAAACCTCATATCAGTTTCTATATGCCGCCCTTCTGTCTGTCTGTCTGTCTGTCTGTCTCTCTCTCTCTCTCACTCTCTCTCTCTCTCTCTCTCTCTCTCTCTTCAATCTCACTCTCTCTCGCTCTCTCTCCTATAATATATTTTATATAATTTATATATATAGTAATATATATATATTATATACGCATATACAAATGTAATACATACACATAATTACACACTCCACTCACACTCTCTCTCTCTATCTCTCTCTCTCTCTCTCTCACACACACACACAACACACACATACATAATATATAATATAATATATATATACTATAATACTATTATATATATATATATATAGAGAGAGAGAGAGAGAGAGAGAGAGAGGAGAGAGGGGGGGGGAGACAAGAGGGGGAGGAGAGGGGGAGGAGGGAGAAGAGAGAGAGAGGGAGAGGGAGAGGGAGAGGGAGAGGGAGGGAGGGAGGGAGGGAGGGAGGGAGGGAGAGAGAGAGAAGAGAGAGAGAGGAGAGGAGAGAGAGAGAGGAGAG
>NW_020868433.1:16296-30726 GCF_003789085.1 Penaeus vannamei | reverse complement strand
ATGAAGTAGGCAGAAAGGAGTATTGGGAAATGGTCACTATAGGGGAAGTGGTCTAGAACTCGACCAATGGAAATCTAGATGTAAAGTAGGAGAGCATAGAGAGAGATCAAGGCATGAAAAGGATTGTGTGCGCATGTCAAAGTGTGTGGGGCGATCTGAATTAAATAATTAGGTTATTTGTGAAGAGGAAGCGTTCTAGAGATCGTCCTCGGGAGTTGGTGGGTAGAGTCCCCCACAGAGTGGCAGCAGTTGAAATCACCAACTATGAGGAAAGGTGGTTGGAGTTGGGAAATTAGAGTGTCAAAGGCAGTAAAGTCAATGGGATGGATGGGAGAAGTAGACTGAAATCACTGTGATCCAGCGGCGAAGAAAAGATGCGAATAGCTGTGCACGGGACAGAAGTTTGTAATGGGAGGTATGACATAAGGTGTTTTATGATGGATAAGTATAGACGAGACATAAAGGGAGTGTGGGGAAGAGATAAAATGGTAATTAGGAATTGGAATAGGAGGTGTGTGAGGAAAGTCTCTTGGAGGCAGATAATAGATGATTATAGAAGCAAGGATATGACGTAGGTCTGATCTATGAGAGCGAAACGCAAATATTCCAATGTAGGGAGAGCTATATCCTAGTTGATTATGAATGATACATTTTACGTGTTGGGAATTTGAGGGGAAGGAGCTATCCTGGAGGGAGTGCAAAGGATAGAGGGGATGGAGGGAGGGAGAATGTGCCTATAGTTGGGTTGAAGGGGGTGGGTTGTGTTGGGAGGGAGTAGATGTGTGGGAAGTGTTAGTGTTAGGAGGATGAATATCAGAAGGATGGATAGTTGGAGTTGAAGGGGATGTGTTTGTCTTGGGAGGGATTAGGAGGAAAGGGTGTAGGGGTGCTGTGAGCAAGAGGGGGATGCATATCAGGAGGATGGGTATTGGGAGGATGGATATCAGTGGTGGTTGGGATTGAGGGGGTTAGGTTGTGTTGGGAGGGAGTAGGAGGAAGGGGTGTAGGGGGAATATTAGTAGGAGGGTTATGAATATCGGCAACCACTTCAAGTGTGGAAGGAGCATGAGTTATGGGATTTTGTGTCTCAAGCATATAGCTTTGAATGTCATCCATTGTTTTCTGCAGTGGAGTTTGTTGGAGAGTTGTTGAGAAGGTAATTGTTTCTGCAATGGAATTGGTTGGAGAGTTTTGGTGAATAAAGGTTTTCTTATGAGGGGGGGAAGAGGAGACTGGTGTCTCAGGAACAAAGGTATAGGTAGGTGGAGGTGATTGTGCTGTAGGGGGAAGAAGGGTTAGAACGTTTAGTCTGTCTACTGCGGGTAGTGCGGGGAGGGAGAGGGGTTGGTGTTGGGGCTGTAGTTGAGATAGGAGCTGTGGGTTGAGATTGGAGTGTCTGGGTTTAGAGTGGCAAAGAATTTGGTCTGAGGGATGTAGAATGTAGAAGTGGAAATGGGGACATTTTTGGGTGGAGGGGGAAGGGCTGAGCGGACGATGTTGCTAGAATATGGAGTATGAGAGAAACCTTGTCGACGTGCTTCCTGTCTGGCTTCACGTAAAGTGAGACCATTTTTGTATCTGAGAGTTGCTTCTCAGATTCAAATTTGTAAGTGGGACAGCCTATAAAAATACATTATGGGGGCCGCGCAGTTAGCACATGTTCGTGTTTGTGCGGAGCAGTTTGATCGATTATGACCAGGTTGGGCACATATGGGGCATCGGTCTGTGGAACGGCAATGTTTGGCAGGATGTCCAAAGCGCCAACAGTTTTGACATTGACGTGGAGGGGGTTGGTATGGTCGAACAGGAGGGATTGTCACCAATGTAGATACGCAAGGGAAGGTCATGTGTACAGAAGTAATTTTGGCAATATTGGTTGGATTCTTTCGTTGACCTTTAGGAGGAATGGTGTAGCAATGTACTGATTTCACATCTTGGTCTTTGAGGCATCCTAATAAGTCTTCTCCACAGTCTGACCAATCTTTGGTATCGACTGGGCAGTTTGCTGGGGAGAGAGAGACAGTTCCGGTGCAGGCATTAAGGGGTTGGATGAGGTTCTGCAGGAATGGGGTTGCCAGAATGATCAGTTAAATTTGACAGTGCTATAGATTCAGTTTCTGATCTGACTGTTACCAGACGGGAGCGATCGCGTCTGGTATAGAAAGGGACTCTACCTACTTGTTTTGGAGGCGTTGTTGAAAGAGAAGAGTGTTGCCTGAGTAAGGAGCTGTAGCAGGGATCACGAAAAATCGGTCCCATTTAGCTGGGCTAAACAGAGTATTTAAGATATCTGTAGGGTTGGTGGTGGTGGATAGTCGGGGACGTGTGGAAGAGGGAGTATTACGGAATGATGGAGAATAAGGTTGCAAGGTAGTAATAAGGGAGGATTGGTTGTTTGATGAAGGTTGCAGGGGTGGAGTTGAATTTGAGAAGTTGGGTGGGTAGGAATGTCTTCTGGAGATTGATTCTCTGCTTGGGTGGGTAATGCACTAGTAGGCATTGAGGAGTGGGCAGTAGTTTCAGTGTTCGGAGCCGTGGTCAAAGGAGAGCCTGGGTTGGGGCTATTTGATAAAGGGGCTAGCCTCATAGCCTCTAATAAAGGGATTACATTCTCATTACTGGTCATGGGGAACCTGGATTATGTAAATAGGCCTATTCGGTCCACCTCCTTTCGCTACTGAAGGTAAGGGCTAGATTAGTCAGGAGTACCGTGCCCATAGTTCCCGCAGGCCGTTCAGGACTGGCACTAGGTCGGCCTTTCATCCTCTCAGCACGGCTCTCACACCTTAGGAAGTAGATAGAAGAAGGGGATGGAGAAGAGATGGAAACAAAAGCTGGAGAAAAAAAAGACCATGCAAAATTAGTTGAGTCGAGGGCTGAGGCCCTAGGCAGGGGAGATCCCTGTATTGGGTCTCAGTCTTCGTCTCCTAAGCCCCCCCACGACAACAACGGGCAAGGGATTGGGGGGGAAGAGATTGATGGATAGTTAATTTGGTGAGGGAGTTTTGGTGTAAGCGGCGTCGAGAGAGAGATGGTATGCCTGATTCAGCGTACAGGCTCTCAACTGGGGAGAAGCAGAATGCTAATGCTAATCGGAGACCACAATGGTGAATTGTATCTAGATGATTAATGGTTAAGATAAATGTGCTAAACATCTAAGGTCATATAGCACTATAGGAAGGTATAGTAAAGGGGGATGTCAGGTGATAGTTGCTATGGGTCAACTATCTAGAATAGTGTTGAAAGGTTGAAGATGAGGGAAAAGATTATGGTGGTTTAGGTAAGGGAGTTAGATCAAGTGAAGGATATTTATGCGTCTGAAGAAGGAGACCAGGTTGTCGAGGCAAAAGCTGTGGGATTCTGTAAGGATGTCTGATATGTTGAGAGGTCGGTGAAGGGAGGATAGGTGTGGATCTAGATGATTAAGAAGTGTGGTAGAGGCATCCATAATCTAGAGTGGAAAGGATCAAGGTTGTGTGAAGGTAGAGGAGAGTTTTACGGTCTGATCCCCATGGTATGTGGGACAGAGTTTATAGGATTCTAAGGTGACGCTGAGCTTTTTCTTTAATGGAAAGAATATGGTCTCGCCAGGATAGTTTAGAGTCAAAAATTACTCAAAGGAACTTTCCCGAAGGGCGGTATTGAAGTGGAGTGCTGTATAAGAAGAGAGGAGGTTGGGGTTTTGCACGTATACGTGAGAATAGGATCGAAAAGGATTTAGTGATGGAGAAACGATAGCCATGATTAGTGGCCCAGGAAGATGCTGATGATATTGCTAACTGAAGTTGTTGGAGATTGTGTATGGATGAACCGGAAGCATAAATGATTAAGTCATCAACGTATAGTGATGATCTGGTCCCTGGTGGTAATACTGATATAATATTGTTCACAATTGTAAGGAATAAGGTAGTGCTGAGAACACTACCTTGTGGGACGCCTTCGATCTGAAGGCAATTTTGACTTTAAAAGTGCGACTGGACAGGGAGGATTATATAAAGGCCCCCATGTTTCCTCGTATTCCTAGAAAGGATAGTTGTTTTAGGATATGACATCGCCATGTGGTGTCATGTTCTCTCTAGGTCGAAGAATGTAGCTATGATGGATTCATGGTGTGCAAATGCAGATGTTATGTAGGTTTCAAAATGAGCCAGGGGTCTGCTGTGCTTTTGGTACGATGAAATCCAAATTGTGAAGAGAGGTTATTTGATTCCAGGTACCACATTAGGCGTGAGTTTACCATTCGCCCTTGGAGCTTGCATAAGTAGCTTGTTAGAGTGATGGGGCGGTAGTCTTGTGGGTGGGTACCCGATTTATTGGGTTTTAAGAAAGGAAGAACGAGGGAAGTCTTCGTTCTTCCTTTCTTAAAACCCAATAAATCGGATACAGTTTCAGTGAGGGGAGAAATTTCCTGACACCCAAATTTGATAATAAATATTTAAGAGAAAGGATAAAGAGGAGGATGGGAGGTGTTTGAGCATAAGGTAGTGAATGCCGTCAAGGCCCTTGTGGGTCTTGCGGCAAGATCGTAAGGCAGTGTGTAATCCTCTTTCTTTATCCCTCCCTGTCTCTCTCTCCCTTTCCCTATTCCTATCTCCTTCTGTTCCTTTCCTTTTCCCTCACTATTTTCTTTCACTATACGTTATCATACCACCAGGGAGGTCAGTAATGATGGGATTAAGTGATGAATCTGATGTGTACGTCGGAAATCCACGTGGTTTGCCAGACCAAAGGCTTCTAACAGATCCTCGGAAGATCCAGCCACCAGGTAGTGGTTCAGTTCACCCCGACGATTATATTTTTACGTTAGAGCGTGAAGGCTGTGGCGGTTGACGCTGTGATACGTGGTATTGCAGCTGTGACGGCGGGCGACGAATGCGACGTCGCTGCGGCTGTAGTTATGCGAGGCGTGAAAAGTTTTGCGGTTATGCAGATGCGTGGCGTGAGCTCAGTTGTACAGACGTCTGGCAGTGTTTTGGCTGTGGTGGTGTGTTGCAAGACTGCAAGAGTGTATGGCAATAATTTTGTGCCTCCGTTGATAGATCTTGCTTAGCTGTCTGCAGAGTCTCAGGAAGGAGCTGGGTGCGGCAGTACTTTAGTGGCCGTGGCTTACGCGACGTCCACTGCGCATTTGTAGCTATGTAGGTGTTGGTTTTACCTCACCAGTCCTTGTCGATACGTTCTCTCCCCCCCCCCTCTGTTTGTGTCTGTCTCTACCCACCTCCAATATATTAATGTGTTCGTGTGCATGTGTTTGGGCGTATGATAAGTATCTACCTTTCCCCTACTGCACTTATGTCTAGGAAATTTAAGATATGGTTTGTTGTTATACCGGAACGAGAAACGACGCATTAGCTAGTGGCTCTTGCTATGTTGGAAATCGTGCGACGTAGTTTAGCATTACCTGAAACAGGCAGAGAGTGGGAGAGAAAATGACAGAGGAAATGAGAGAGAGGAGAGGGAGAGGAGAGAGGAGAAGGAGAGGAGAGGAGAAGGAGAAGGAGAAGGAGAAGGAGAAGGAGAAGGAGAAGGAGGAGAAGGAGAAGGAGAAGGAGAAGGAGAAGGAGAAGGAGAAGGAGAGGAGAGAGAGGAAGAAGGAGGAAAGAGGAGGAGAGGAAGAGGAGAGGGAGGGAGGGTGAGAGATAGTAGAAAGGAGGGAAAGGAAGGGGGAGAGATAGAGGGAAGGAGGGAGGGAGGGAGAGAGATAGTAGAAAGGAGGGAAAGGAAGGGGGAGAGATAGAGGGAAGGAAGGAGGGAGGGACAGGAAGAGGAAGAGAGGAGTTTAAAAATTTAATTCAATCCATTTGTTACAATGGTTACTTGGTCTTTTTATTTCTGCTTCTAAATTACCCTTAGTGTGCGAGGAGTGGCCGGGGTTACCATCCACTGGCAGTCCCGGATCTGAGCGCGAGTCAGCAAGATACGAGAACGCTACACAGCTGCACCGCGCACGTACACACACGCGCACGTAAACACTCGTACACGTACACGTACGCGCGCGCACACGCGCACACATAAAAAAATGAAAGAAAGAAAAAAAAAAGAAAAAAAAATATAAGTATAAATATAAATATATATAGATAGATAGAGAGAGAGAGAGGAACTGCCTGCAGAAAGCAACGCTGGCTAGTGAGGCGAAAGGGATGTGACACTCCCCTGCCTGGCATTAGCGCAGCCCCGGGAACAGCAGGCCAGAACACACTGCAGCACCTCAATGAATGTCAACACACTTGCTCCCAGCAGTAACCCCAGCACGCCGCCTGAAGGAAACAAAAATAAATAACATTGTTTATATACGCACTCTACTGTACGCGCCATATGTATACAGTATATTTTATGTATTTCATAAACATTTCTTAGTGTATACAGTATATTTCATGCGTTGGTATATATGTGCATATACACGAGCTTGTGCGACCGTGCAGATTTTTTCATTTCATATCAGAAGAAAAAATGGACACTCACTGACACTTACCTATGTCACACATGAGAGGTATGAGCGTGTAAGCCCACTCCTCTGTCACTTCTTGGTACGTGAGATCCTGGCCAGTAAAAAGAGAGAGAGAAAAAGACATTGAATTAATAAACATTTCATTATTAAAGTAGGAGGAAGAGGAGGAGGAGGATGGGGAGGACGAGGATCAGGAAAGGGAGGGGGAGAATGAGAGGGAGAGGGAGAGGGAGAGGGAGGAGGAAGAGGAGGAGGAGGAGGAAGAAGAGGAGGAAGAGAAGGAGGATGGGAGGAGACGAGGAGCAGGAAAGGGAGGGGGAGAAGGAGAGGGAGAGGGAGGGGGAGATGGAGGAGGAGGAAGAGAAGGAAGATGGGGAGGACGAGGAGGAAGAGGAAGAGAAGGAGGATGGGGAGGAGGAGGAGGAAGAGGAAGAGAAGGAGGATAGGGAGGAGGAGAAGGGGGATAGGGAGGAGGAGGAGGAAGAGAAGGAGGATAGGGAGGAGGAGGAAGAGAAGGAGGATAGGGAGGAGGGAAGAGGAAGGAGGATAGGGAGGAGGAAGAGGAAGAGAAGGAGGATGGAGGGCGAGAAAGGGAGGACGAGGAGCAGGAAAGGGAGGAGGAGAAGAGAGGGCGGGGAGATGGAGGAAGAGATGGAGGAGGAGGAAAAGGAAGAGGAGGAGGATGGGGAGGACGAGGAGGAAGAGGAAGAGAAGGAGGATGGGGAGGAGGAGGAGGAAGATGAAGAGAAGGAGGATGGGGAGGACGAGGAGGAAGAGGAAGACAAGGAGGATGGGGAGGAGGAGGAGGAAGAGAAGGAGGAGAAGGAAGAGGAAGTGGAGAACGAAACAACATACACAACGACTAATTTAATGTCGTATTGTGGTCGCTTGTTTACGCAGAATATCTTAATATATTCGCAGATTCAGTATGAGAGAGCTTAGGTCTAATGTCTCCATTGTGAACCATACAACAGCTTAAACAAAGGATTCTGGCCTTTAGGTCGAGGAACATAAGACAGAAAGTAGAACTACTTTCCCCACATTTTCTTTGTGGTTATTAGATTTCACTCAACCGCCTACGTTTCTGTGCATGGGAAACTCTTCCTTATGACCCTTTCGCAAAGAGGCTAGAGTTCAGTTTCCCGTGAATCCTTAACGAGAAAAGCAAAATGGATGATCAGTGGTTGTTCAAGCGAGGAAACTAACTAAGGGATTGTAGAGAGAAGACTGACTTAGCGAAAGCACCGCCAAGGATTGCCAAATGGAATTCACTGAACCCTGTGGATACTCAGTTATGGCGTTCTCAGAAACTAAACGTTTTTGGGTTACGTCTGCACGAAAGGAGTCACTGTTCAAAAAATTATCTTGGGAATATTCTTTGTAACGCATTCGAAAAAATATGAATGCTACATTGTTTAACAACTTCATTTCTAAAGTTTCAATAATTTTGTCCCTTAAATTCTACGGACCACCATGCCCTATTTCAACTACCATTACCGCATCATGTTTTTAGTGACTACCATTGGTTTCATGGTTGTATTGTAAAGTATATCTAGTTATCTACTCTTCTTTCTCTTTATCTCTCATTCTGGTCACGCACGCAAGCATACGCATAATAATAATGAGAAAAAAATATATACAGACACATAAAAAAAAAAACTTAAATATAACCTAAGAAAGAGAGAAAGATGCATATACAGATAGATACAGACAGATAGAGAAGCAGATAAACATGTACAGAGAGAATATTGAGAGAGAGAGAGGTACTTCAAATGCTTGATAAGAGGCGCACAAGGGTACAGAGACCAGACAGCTGTCGGTTTATTTTCCCGCCAATCGGGTCACGAATTAAAAAGACATTGCTTTCCCACCAACGCTGATGTGCTGTAGACATCCGCAGGAAATGACTGCTTCCCTTGCCCACAACTGGCTTCAGACCCATAAGCTGTAAGGGTCGACATTCTGTGTATTACCGATCCGTTCTCGACCTTATATACAATCATCCTCTTTATCATCGTGCTCCCTCTCATATCGTTATATATATATGTATGTATTTCTGTTTTCTTTCTTACATTCGTTTCCGGTTGGTTAATGCCAATGATGCCTCCCTGAAATAGATTTAATGCAGGGTTAATCTGACGTTCCAATATTTTTTTTTATTGTCCTGACCCCCGGGATTAAGGGCGATAACAGAGATTTCACATCGAATGTAATCCCGGCAAAAAAAGAGGTGGAGGAGGAGGAGGAGGAGGAGGAGGAGAGGAGCAAGGAGGGAGAGAGGGAGGGAGGAAGGAAGGAAGGAAGAGGAGGAGAGGAGGAAGGAAGAGGGAGGAGGAAGGAAGAGCAGGAGGAGGAGGAAGAAGAGAGGAGGGAAGGTGGAGGAAGAGGAGGGAGGAGGAAGGTGGAGGAAGGAGAGGAGGACGGGTGGGGGAAGGAGGAGTAAGAGGAATAGGAGTAGGAGAAGAAAGAGGGGGAGGAGGAGGGGGTAGACGAAGAGGAGAGGGAGGGAAAGAGGAGGAGAGAGAGGGGGAGGAGAAAAGGAGGAGGGGAGGAGAGGGAGAGGGAGAGGGAGGAGGGAGGGAGGAAGGAGGAGAGGGAGGGAGGAGAGGGAGGAGAGGGAGGGGGAGGAGGAGGGAGGAGGGGAGGAGGAGAGGAGGTGGAGGAGGAGGTGGAGTAGAGAGAGGTGGAGGAGAAGGAGGAGAGAGAGAGGTGGAGGAGGAGGAGGAAGAAGAAGAAGAAGGAGGAGGGAAGAAGAGGGAGGAGAGGAGGAGGAGAAGGGAGGAGGGGAAGGCGGGAGGAGGAAGAGGAAGAGGAGGAGAAGGCAGGAGGTGGAGGCGGGAGGAAGAGGGAGGAGAAGGGGGAGGAGGAAGAGGAGGAGGAGGAGGAGGAGGAGGAAGAGAAAGAGAAGAGATGAGGAGGAAGGAAGGAGGGGAGGAGGAGGGAGGAGGGAAAGGAGGAAGAAGGAGGAGGAGGAGGAGGAAGGAAGAAGGAGGAGGGAGGAGGAGGAGGTGGAGGAAGAGGAAGAGGGAGGAGGAGGAAGGGAGGGAAGATGAGGAAGGGAGTGGGAGGAGAGGAGGGAGGGGGGAGGGAGGAGAGGAGGAGGAGGGAGAAGGGAGGAAGGAAGGAAGGAGAGGGAGGAGGAGTAAGAAGATGAAATGTAAGAAAAAAAAAACATAAAAGAAATGAAGAAATGATAGAAGAAAAAGAAGAAGAAAGAGGAAAAAGAGAAGAAAGAGAAGAAAGAAAAAGATGATGATGTGAAAGAAGAAAAGAGAGAAGAAAAAGAAGAAAAGAAAGAATAATAATAAGAAGAAAGAGAAGAAGACGAGGAAGAAGAAAGAGAAGATTATGAAGAAAAAAGGAGGAGGAGAAGAAGAATAACAAGAAGTCGACAGAGAAGGAGGAGAAGAAGAAAAAGAAGATGATGAAGAGAAGAAAGGAGGAGAAGAAGAAGAAAAAGTGAAAGAAAGAACTATATAAACCACACCTACATAGTTGTATTAATAATATGATAACTCCACGACCCACATTAACTAAAACATCAACGATACCACTAGAATTACTACAACCATTAACACCACAGACAGTCCCCGGTATAAAACGATCTGAAATATAGCAGCATACCTCCGAGAGCGCATACCTCCGCGCATATACAGAGAGCCGTACCTCCGAGAGCGCGTACCTCCGAGAGCGACCTCCGAGAGCGCATACCTCCGAGAGCGCATAGAGCCTCCTCCGAGAGCGCATACCTCCGAGCGCATACCGAGAGCGCATACCTCCGAGAGCGCATTACCTCCGAGAGCGCGTACCTCCGAGAGCGCGTACCTCCGAGAGCGCGTACGAGAGCGCATACCTCCGAGAGCTACTCCGAGAGGCGCATACGAGAGCGCGTACCTCCGAGAGCGCACCTCCGCATACCTCCGAGAGCGCATACCTCCGAGAGCGCGTACCTCCGACGCGTACCTCCGAGAGCGCGTACCTCCGAGAGCGCGTACCTCCGACACCGAGAGCGCGTACCTGAGAGCGCGAGCGCATACCTCGAGAGCGCACCTCCTACCTCCGAGAGCGCATACCTCCGAGAGCGCATACCTCCGAGAGCGCACACGCAGAGAGCGCATACCTAGCGCATACCTCCGAGAGCGCATACCTCGAGAGTGAGAGCGCCGAGCAAAGGGGTCACGGATGCAATAAAAAAAATCCTGGAACCGCATCATGATCCGGATCACCACCTTTAATGGCAGAAGTTGGGCTAACACCTCTGGTAAAAAGTTCAATAAAACTCTGTTCATAACTTCTTAGAGTTTAACCAACGAAGAAACTAACCAACGCGACCAAAAAAAAAACACGTAACCTCATGAAAGAGTAAAGGAAAGGTAAATAAAAATGACTCGGTAACAACGCAGTATTCACTTCAGCTCGACTTACGTTGTAAAATATCCTGATTCTGGTGGTGTCTGCTTCGATCTCCCTCGAATCGCTGTAAGACTCGTAGGTGACGTCATCACAGGCGCTCGGGCACTCGCAACCGCCTCTTGTCTGTCAGGGGGAAGACCTCGCTTGTTTTACGGTTCTCTGTAAGTGCATCCGTTTGTAATCTACAGATCTTCACAATGCAACAGGTGTGTTTGGCCGGTTTCGATTTATGGATTTTTGACGAAGATACAATCGAACCTGGTCAGAAATTTATCCATATTAAAACGGCAGTGCATTACTCTATCTTTCATCTCTTGTATTGTGAAGATATTCATTCCCATTCATACCTTTTCTACATTTGTCGGAATGAATACGGCTCATTGACTGTTCTCTTGATTGGGTCAGGTGATGCATTTTATTGTGGTTAAGAGAGCCATTAGCAGTTATTATCTATCATCATTAACTTTGGTATTAACAGAAGTACTACCATGTTGATGAAGGTTGCATGTTACGTCACTTTGATAATAATCTTGGGAATTAACGCCTATTACCACTACTTTTATTACTCCATTTCAACAATGGCGAAACAATAGCAACGACAAATAACTGCAACTTGTATTACTACTATTAATACTGTCATTACTTATCCTCGCCAAGCTGTTATTAAGGATACCTGCTCATATTGAAGGCTCCACCCACATCACTAATACCACTTTAATTACTGCAACCACACCTGTCACCACTGCATTTACTACCATACATTGACTATCTGCTATTAGTATAACACACTCAAAAGAGAACAAATAAACTATGCATTGTCGCTGCTTTAGACATAAACAACGACACACGAAGCAAAACAAAGACCAAACTACATCAAGGGACCTCACCCAATTCCCTCCATAGAGCAGCGTCTCCACGAATTCCAAACTGAAGCTGTACTCTTCGGCGGAGGCGCAGGGGGCGGCACTCCCCGGGCTCATGAAGGGCAGCCAGCACCCTCCTCCCTCCGAAAAGGCCCTCTCGAAACAGCCCAGCTCGCAGTCCCGGTCCGAGTACCCGGTCCGCCTCTCGCACGGGCTCGTCCAGGTGTCCAAGGTGTTGAACTGCGGGGGAGTTGAGGTGATGTGAGAGCGGTTGGGAGGGAGGAGGAGGGAGGGAGAGATGGATAAGAGAGAGAGAGGAGGGAGAGAGAGAGAGAGAGAGGAGAGAGAGAGAGAGGAGAGAGAGAAGGAGAGAAGGAAAAGAGAGGGAGAGATGAGGGAGAGGAGGGAGAGGAGAGAGGATGGAGGAGAGAGGAAGGAGAGGAGAGAGGCTGGGAGGGAAGGAGAGCAAGGTGATGTGCAGAAAATTTGGGACGGAGAAAGAGGGAGGGAAGTGCGAATTTGGGAGGAGGGAGAGTGGGGGAGAGGAGGTAGAATTTGGAGAGGATTTTGGGAGGGAGGGGAGGAATGGGAGGGAAGGAAAGAGGTCGAGTGGGAGAGACGTGATGTGAGAAAAAGTTGAAGGAGAAGGGAAGGAGGGGGAGGGAAGGAGAGAGAGGTTAGGAGGGAAGGAAGGAGGTGGGAGGATGACGAGAGCTGGAGGAGGAAGAGAGAGGCAGAGGAGAGGGAAGGAGAGTGAGGGAGATAAGTTGAGACGAAAGGACGAGGAGACGGACATACGTACAGATCTGATAAAAGACAACTCGTGGCACAAGACGGACCGGAGCAGAGACCCCAATACAATCATGCCACGTATTTCATGAACTTCATTCATGCACAAATGAATACCATAATAGACGCATGTATATACCCCCCCCCTCATACACACACAAATAAAAAACAAAAAACACGAACACTCCTCCCCCTTCTTCTTCCTCCCTCCCTCTCCCTCTTCCCCCCTCCCCTTCCCTCCATCAGACACCCCCATACCTTCTTCATGGTGACCTGTATATCCGGATTCCACTTCGGGTACACAGACTTGCCCTCCGTCACCACCCTGAGGGCGACGCTGCCTTCGGTGTTGTGCAGCAGGAGGCGCCACCCCTCTCTCGCCATCTCTGGTGGGCGGCACCTTCAGGCGGCGTAGAAGTTGTTGAAGGGACCCGACGCCCCCGTGTCTTTGTCTGGCGAGAGGAGGAGGAGAGAGGAGGAGGAGGAGGAGGAGGAGGAGGAGGAGAGAGAGGAGGGAGAGGAGGAGGAGGAGGAGAGGAGGAGGAGGGGAGGAAGAGGGAAGGGGAGAAGAGGAGGGGGGAGAGGAGAGGAGGAGAGGAGGAGAGGGGAGAGGAGGAGGAAGAGGAGGAGGGAGGAGGAGGGGGAGAGAGAGGAGAGGGGAGAGGAGGAGGAGAGAGAGGAAGGAGGAGGAGGAGGAGGAGGAGGAGGGAGGAGGAGAGGGGAGGAGGGGGGAGGAGAGAGGAGGGGAGGAAGAGAAGGAGGGGGGAGGAGAGGAGGAGGAGGGGGAGACGAGTAGGAGGAGGAAGGAAGATATCCTATTACTTGCATCACTTACGTTACCATTATTACTGTTATCAATATCATCATAATGATAATTTCTATCACTACCATTACCATTATTAATATCAATACAAATATCATTTCTATTAATATCACTAATTAAGTTGATTAAATTCATTAAAAATTAAATCAATATCACTAATTAAAAAATGTGTATATTATGATTTCCATCAGCATTATCATCGTTCTTATTATCAAATACTATTAACACTTTATCATCATATTCCTAAATTTATTAATTTATACTTCAATGGATTTTAGGCCTATTTGATGAGAAATAACACAAACAAAACGGGTAATGTCTGATTAACGACTGAAATAGATAAACAATAAATCCCATTAAAAGAAGAGAAAGAAGACGTGAGAAAAAAGAAAAAAGAAAAAACGGCCAGAAAAAATATTCCTCTGAAATTATATTTTGGTGTTGGATGCAAATGAATGGCATTAAGAACGTGTATGAAATGTTAATGACTTTGACTACGGAACTTAAGTGTCGTTATAACACCTAATCGAAGCCAAGGGCGCCAGTGAAATTAACGGATCCGAACAAAGGGCATTTAGGGGCGTCAACAGAACGATATTTGAAGAACGTTAATGGGATACGAATGGCATAAATTATAGACATTTAGGGTGTCCCTAAATGGTGCATAAAATACTCTCACCATTAGTGTCAACATTAATATCATCACAGACTAATGAATGTATAAATTATTGTTCTTCTGGGCGATGACGTGGCTATCACCAGGATTATGAGTTCGTCTTTGTATTTCGACTTTAATCTGTTTTCTTCTTTATGAAATCTAAAACAAATGTCTGAAAATATGAATCTATATTACTTACCTTTTTGCATATTAGGATCTCAAGTGAGCGAGATTAAATTTCTAGGATGATTAACATTTTTCTTTTTCGCTCACACCATCATCACTTCATCTCTCTTCTCCATTCCTTTTTTTTTTGCCTCACTCTCGTCCTCTCCATCCCTCTATCCCATTCATCTCTGTCTCCTTCTCCTCCTATGATATTCCCTTCATCCTTCCTTTCCCCTCTTTATCTGTCCGTCTTCGACTGTTAATCTTT
>NW_020868433.1:5000-7500 GCF_003789085.1 Penaeus vannamei | reverse complement strand
CTTACCCTCCCTCCCCTTTCCCCTCACACCACCCTTCCCCCTCCTCCCCTTCTCCCCAGTCCAACCGTCCCTCCCCCCCCTCTCCCCGAACTTGGCACGGACTCAACTGTCGCTTCATTAATAACAAAGATATGGAAAATGGGTCAGGCCTCCCGCAGGCGAGGTCGCGCGGGGGGGGGGGGGGCGTCGCCCAAGTTTCCCCGTCGGAGGAGCAGGGGCGGCGACGGGCGTGCAGATAATGCGACTTCATCTGCTCCAAATGGCAACTAAGAGCTCAGAGGGAGAGAGAGAGAGAGAGAGAGAGGGAGAGAGAGAGGAGAGAGAGAGAGGGAGAGAGAGAGAGAGAGAGAGAGAGAGAGAGAGAGAGAGAGAGAGAGAGAGAGAGATAGAACGCATACAAAGAGGGGCGCCGTCATCTCCTGCGGGCGGCACGCCTCTCCGCCGCTCTTCTTTCTGGACGGCAGCCAAAGGTCGCCCGCGGCAGCCCCGGCAGCCAAAGGAACGCTGGAAACGACCTTGCACTCTGCAACATTAGCATCAACACATCGAAAGCACCAAAGCGGGAGTGACGGGCGGGCGTCCTCATGCAAAATCCCGCCCGCCGCCGCCCTCCCCCGCAGGCGCCGATGCAACTCCGGCAGCAATTACGAGAGTAGCAGCAGCCTCCAAACCTTCCGCCTTCATGCATATGCAAGGTCAGCTTTCCCATGTGCAGCGCGTCCCGCTGACTGCAGTGGCGGCTTCCTGTGCGGGTGGGACGTCGGCCCGCCCACACGCCCATCATAATACGTCTGGGGTCGAAATAGGGAACGACATGTCGGAGGGCGCAGAGGAAGAACTATCGTATGCTGTGGAGGTGTGCGATTCACAAGCAGGAACGCAAGAAATGCGATTTCGGGCGACCCACGAGGCCAGTCGCAACACGTCTCCCTCCTGCACTTGCATCCCCATAAATCATCGCGAGCGCCAGCGGCCTCGGCCCTCTCGCCTGCGCTCTCCCTTGCATAATTATGCCGACACACATGACTCGGGTTTCAGGCCTCCCTTCAGCACGTCCTATGGAATTACGTCTCATGGCACTGTTCCTCCTCAGTGCCACGTGGGCCACGCCCTGCTCCCCATGCAAGGGACTCGGTCGGGGAACGAGAGCTCGCCCCAAGAGCCGCGGTTTCGACTGTGACCTCACCCCGTGAATCACGGCGAGTGCCATGAGTGTGGCCCTCCATGCGGCGGCACGCTTTCGCTGGGGGTCGCGCTTCCCACAGGGTGTTCAGGGCCAATTGTCCCTTGCACGCCGGAGGTTTCCCCAAGATCCTTCCTCCCCCGGGACCCCTCGTGCCACGCCCCTTTAAAGCAGGACCGTATTGTCGCGCCCATATTGACATTTCCCCTCGCCATTACCGTGCACAAGAGAGTAGGGACACGCGTCGGGCCCAGACCTCGCTTCCTCGGTCGCAAACAGAGGAACACAATATATCCATATTCAATTAGTTGGGAAGTCGCGGTTAATTATTCCAAAGGAACATTAAATGCCTTAGCACACATTCTTCATTAAGTCGAGATACAAAATTTGTTAATCTTTCCTTTTAGTCTTTATTTTGAATCCTATCTTGTTTTAAGAAAGATAGCAGGTTTAGTGAAAACCAAAGTATCTTTTATCACTGTTATTTTCAATATTACCACTAAGCAGATAGAAAATTCTCACCAATTTAAAGTGAAATCAATGACTTTATTATTATTCATATCATTGGCAAGTAATTTGTTGACAACCACAAGAAATTTATGTAAGAAGGAAATTAAGATTTTATTTCTCATGTCCAGCTATAAACCATACAAGTTGAAAGTATTATTATTATTATTATTATTATTATTATTATTATTGCCATCAATATTATCTTTATATTTGATTAGTTTTTGTTATGTTTCATTTTTATTTTTGTGAAACCATAAGTAATCAGGGCATTCTCAGCTTAAACTGTACAACTGAATTGATATTTTGTCTAAAGTGTTTGCATAGGAAGATTTATGAAATTACACAGGCTTTGAATAGATATCAACTCTCCATGTGAAACAGCTTAGTCTATTGTAATTTCTTGTCAGATTTTTCAGTGTTTGAAATAAAATAATCTTGGTAATTACTCTGTCTACCTTTCCATTTAACACAATGGTACTGAGCTTCTACAGATAAGCATAGGATTCAGAGTACTTTATTTTTATGATGATACCATGATGAGAGAATGAACACTGATAATAAATGAGACACTAGCTTGGACATTTGTTACAGATTCATACAACACCTCTTTTAGCAATGTCTCCAAAAACAAGGAGGTTTAGTCTCTTTCCATAGCTGACCCGATCGTTCCCTTCTCGTTAGTTACATCTGAAGCTGAAGTTATAGTATTATCACCCACCCCAATCCCTTGCCCATTGTTGTTGTGGGGGACTGAGACCAATGCAGGATCTCCCCAGCCTAGGGCCTAGCCCTCGCCTCAACTAATTT
>NW_020868432.1:0-40000 GCF_003789085.1 Penaeus vannamei | reverse complement strand
TTTAAAATAACGTAATATGTATGAAAATGTTCGTGTGATTTCCGGGACCTCACTCCGATAGCGCCATGTTTGTTTACATGATTTTCATTCGGAAACGCAAAAAATTGACGGAAAAAGTGCTAGTGTGATAGTGCCTTTAGTGTGTGTGGACTCCTCAAAGTAGCCTCTAGACGGTCTAATATCCTTGCCCACCACGATGGCTGACTGCATGGCTAACAGCTACACTCAGCCAACCCAAATCGGTTATGTGTGTGGGAAGTGAACTTAGGCAAGGAAGTAACCGCCGTTGTAGTATATATATTCCTACACTCAGGAGGTTGCTTTATAGCAACCTCCTAAAAAACGGAAGTTATTGATGAAAGACTGAGACAAAAAGGATTCAGTTTTTCTGCATTATATTATTGAAATGAATGCCTACTCATTGCCGGAGATCCCAACATGGCTGAGCACCCACCAAAACCTGACAGACCTGTAGACAGGTAGAATTACCAGTCCTGAATCGTATGAACAAGGGGGTTAATTGTGTATAGACTGTATGAGAAATAGTGAGTTACGGGAGTCAGTAAAAATTGTGAAAGGGAAGGAAGGTAGGGAGGACATGCGTTATACGCTGAGGAGGAGCGCTTGCAACTCTCCCTAAAGGACACTGGACTCAAAAGGAAGGGGAATGTTGAATGTACCGACGAGGGGCTTAGAGGCATCAGTGTAAACATTGGTACTGGAGGAGTGACTCAAGACATGATCAAAGAAATGAGTGAGAGGGGC
The DNA here is from genome assembly GCF_003789085.1 of Penaeus vannamei. NCBI lineage: Eukaryota > Metazoa > Arthropoda > Malacostraca > Decapoda > Penaeidae > Penaeus > Penaeus vannamei. The sequence continues at coordinate 39,235 of NW_020868432.1, read as the reverse complement.
AGGACTGATATCTGATTCGGGTGAGTCAGATAAAACAGAGGAGGGGGGTATAAGCCAAAGAGGAAGGAAATGGACAAAAATAAGAGGTCGAGGATGAGGAAAGGGGGAATGGGAAAGGAGAGCATCCAGAAGGAAGTAGATAAACAGAGAACTGGAAAAGGTAGGAAAAAGGGATTGAGGAACAATTTGGAGAGGGAAAATTGGGGGAAACGAGCATAGCACCGGAGAGAGAGATGTGCACGGCGTCAAGAGAGAGAGTAAGGTAAGGATAAGGATATGCGAAGCTGAGCCTCGCCTGTATGGGGAGCCCAGCCTATGCCGATTAATGCCGTCTCAAATAGCAGTAACCTCCAGGCGACAGTTGAAACTTATCGCGCCTGGCCGGGACCCCTCAGATGAGAGGCCGACACACTACCACCGTACTAACATGAAAGCTGTAGAGAGAAATGGCGTAATTTACCCTAACTGTAAAAGAGCGGAAGGCACCTAGGGCCAAGCGTAGAGCACAGTGAGCAACGAGGGAGACAGGCAGAATAGATATGGCAGTCATAGTCAAGAGTAGTGAGGACCAGGGTAGCGTGCAGGTAAATGAGAGTTTTGCTATCTGTACCCATGATATGCGGAAGAGAGTCTGTACAGGTAGGTAGAAAAGCGAAAACCATTGTCCGTAAGAGGGCTACTCCCCATCACTGAATGAGGCGATTGTGACCCCTCTTCAAACAATAAAAAGTACTTAAAAGGACTTAATATGTACAAAGGAACTGAAAGATTTTGAAAACTTTATTAAAAGGGGTGAGCCCAAAGTCAAGGAACTGGAGGTGCGGGCAAAACAAATGTAAAATATAAAATGAGAAATCTCCCTTTATTTCCAGGAATCTAGTCCCTCGTGGCCCTTCCGGAAATCATTAGAGATAAGAGCTGACCAGTCCTCCGAATACTTATCTTGCATGGAGTGCTACAAGCAAATCGTTCCCTCAGTTCCTCTCGCCACAACCAACTGGCGATAGGAACGAATTAGTGGGTCCTTATGATCATATTTGAAGCATTTTTATTTGTTTTTTGTTTTGTTTGTTATATATACCCTAAGAGGTTATTTGGTAATATCAGGAATACAAATACTTAGATATATTACTTAAGAAAATTTACTGGTGTAACAGATATCAAATAAAATATCCTGATAGTTGGCTTCAGTTGTCCCAATGAAAACGACACGAGGGAGGAACTATTAAGGCCTCTCCACACCGGCGGGCACGATCAGCGGCCAACTGTAAATGTGACGTCACAGGCGAGAAAACGACGAGGAAACTACTAGTTTACTGAGTAGTTTGTCCGCCCGTGACGTCATCTCTACTCGTGCCCGCGTGTGTGATAGGATGAATTCTCTCATTTTTTCAGCTATATTGCTATGATAATTGTTTCTGTTTTATTTTCTAGACAGCAGTAGATTGCTTCTAAAACAATGCAGATGAATTGGGCTCTTTTCGACTGAGCCGAAACGGTCAAGCATGCGTGGCGAACAGCGCCGGACTTCGGAGGTTTCAAAGGCGGCCGAACTGAATATAAGTGAGGCCCCGCCCACCAGCTGCCCGCTTTTCCGTAGCAACATTTCTGCCGTTCTCTAAACATCATGTGATAAAGAAAATGGATATAAATAATAAAATTGGACCATACGCTAATATAAACGTTTACAGTTACAGACTCTCCCTTTGGTGATACCCAGCTAGAAGACCCAGCTGATGTGACATCGTATGAAATATTCATGTTTAATTTATTTGAACATGGGAAAATATCTCAATATTGCAAGTGGAATTAGAATATAAATAAACAGCAACATATCTTTTGATAATATGTAAATACTGAGAATATATGTTTGTATTATGAAGCTCACAATTGTCGCTAACAATACTGTCGGTATACAAGGTTTCATCGATAAGGATTCCTTTATCACTGACAACCATTTTCATTACTGGGATTTCTATGGGATGCTCCATCTTAAGCACTCCCCACAGTCGAGCACAACCCAGTGGGCTGCTCCCTCAGTGAGTTGGCCAGACACGAAACGGCAGAAACCAGTGCTAGCAGTTAGTGGTTAATGTTAATGGTTACAAAGCAAAAATAAATGTGCCAGGCGTCTAAGGTCATATAGCACTATAGAAAGATGTAGAAGTGAAAAGGGCAAAGAGGGGTGTTAGTTGATGATTAAATGTGCTACACGATAAAAATTGTAAAGCGGCTCAGGATAGTTAGGCGCTGAAAGGGATAAAGAGGGGCGAGAGTAGAGCAGGTGGGTAAATGAGTTAAGGTAGGAATTAACACGGGTCATTGGATCAAAATTGTCAAGAGGAGGAAGTGTGGGACTCTGCAAGGATGTTCCTAAAGTAAGGTAGGCATTAGCAAAAGGAGAGAGGGGGTTTAAGGGCGATTAGATCACAGTTTCGGGAGAAATGTCAGACAGGAGGGAATCCAGGGAAGGGGGTTGTGACAAAGATTGACATGTATCCAGGGGGATGTGGAAAGGAGGGGGAGAGTGGAAGGGATGTGGGGATGATGCAGATGAAGCAGGGGGAGGGGGGAATGGGAAATGTTGTGAGTAAATGGGAGGAACATGAGTTGGATGATGGATGGATGTCGACAGTTACTGTAAGTGTAGAGTGAATGGGGGCTTAGAGATTGGAAGATAGATGAGGCGTAGGCATGTTATCTTGGTTCATGATTAGATAGTTTTGAGTCTTCGAGAGTTTCTAAAATGGATTTGATTGGGGAGGTCCGAGAAACAGTTTTTTTCTATTAGGGGGAGAAGAGATTAACATCTGACGGGTAGAGGAAGTGGTAGGTGAAATGTGGTAGGAGGATGGTTAATGGTTAAAAGCGAAATAAATGTGCTAGCCATCTAAGGTCATATAGCACTATAGGAAGGTATAGTAAAGGGTGATGTCAGGTGATAGTTGCTATGCGTCAACTATCTAGAGTAATGTTGGAAAATTGAAGTTGGGTAAGGGTGTTGATGAGGGAAAGGGTTATGGTGGTTTAGGTAAGGGAATTAGATCAAGTGAAGGATATTTATGCATCTGAGGAAGGAGAACAGGTTGTTATAAGAAGCAAGGATATGACGTAGGTCTGGTCTGAGAGAACAGAAACCGCGAACATTCCAATGTAGGAGAGCTATATCTTAGTTATTTTATGAGTGAAAGCGCCGGTACGTGTTGGGGAATTTTTGGGGGGAAGGAGCTAGGGGGTGTTGTGACATGAGTGATTCCCGTGTGTATCCCGGAGGGAGTGGAAAGGATAGAGGAGATGGAGGGATAATGTGCGTATAGTTGGAGTTAAAGGGGATGGGTTGTGTTGGGAGGGATTAGGAGGAAGGGGTGTAGGGGTGCTATGAGTAAGAGGGGGATGGATTTCAGGAGGATGTGTATCAGGAGGATGGATATCGGTGGTGGACGGAATTGAGGGGGTTAGGTTGTGTTGAGAGGGAGAAGGAGGAAGGGGTGTAGGGGGAATATGAGTATGAGGGGTATGGATATCGGCAATCACTTCAAGTGTGGAGGGAGCATGAGTTATGGAATTTTGTCTCTCAATCATATAGCTTTGAATGCCTTCCATAGTTTCTGAAGTGGAGTTTGTTGGAGAGTTTTGTGGGATAAAGGTTTTCTTATGAGGGGGGGGGGGGAGGAGACTGGTGTCTGAGGAATGGTTAATGGTTAAGATAAATGTGCTAGACATCTAAGGTCATATAGCACTATAGGAAAGTATAGTAAAGGGGGATGTCAGGTGACAGTTATGTGTCAGCTATCTAAAGTAGTGTTGAAAGGTTGATGAGGGAAAAGGTTATGGTGGTTTAGGTAAGGGAGTTAGATCAAGTGAAGGATATTTATGCGTCTGAGGAAGGAGAACAGGTTGTCAAGGCAGAAGCTGTGGGATTCTGTAAGGATGTCTGAAATGTTGGGAGGTCGGTGAAGGGAGGATAAGTGTGGAAAAGCAGAGGTACGTGCTGTATTAAAGCGTGGACAGGACAAGAGAATGTGTGGGACTGAAAGAGGGACGTTACTTAGAGGACATAGGGGCGGGTCTGAGCGTGACATTAGATAGGCGTGTGTTAGGCGAGTGTGGCCAATACGTAAGCGTGCGAGGGCCGTCTCCCAACGTCTGTTTTTGTGAAATGGAGCTGACCAAGAGGAGTTTGATGGTTTTACGGTATGTAATTTATTGTTGTGGAGTCTTGACCAAAAAGATTGTCATCGGGTATACAAGAAGGTTTTAAAGTGGGGGTAGAAATCCGTAGCTGGAATATGTGAGAAGAGTAGTTGAGGTGATGTAGACATTGCGGCATAGCGTGCAAGAGTATCTGCCTGTTCATTGCCAGTGGTGTTTGAGGAGTAAAGGTAAAGGTAGGTGGAGGTGAGTGCGCGATAGGGGAAGAAGGGGTGGAACGTTTAGTCTGTCTACTGCGGGTAGTGCGGGGAGGGAGAGGGGATGGTGTTGGAGCTGTAGTTGAGATTGGAGCTGGGGTTGAGATTGGGGTGTCTGGATTTAGAGTGGCAAAAGAATTTGACTGTGGGAGGTTGAATGTAGAAGTGGAAGTGGGGAAGTACGTACGTATAGGGGAGGGTGTAGGAACACCTTGAGGTGGAGGTGGAGGGGGAGGGGCAGAGCGAGCGACATGACTGGAGTAGGGAGTATAAGAGAAACCTTGTCGGCGTGCTTCCTGTCTGGCTTCACTTAGAGAGAGACCATTTTTGTATCTGAGAGCTGCTACCTCAGACTCGAACTTGTAAGTGGGACAGCCTCTATAAAATACATTATGGGTGCCGCTGCACTTGGCACATGTGCGTGTTTGTGCAGGGCAGTTTAATCTGTTATGACAAAGGGCGCATCGGTTGGACAGGTTGGCAGGATGTCCAAATGGACAGGAACAGGAGGATTGTCCATCAATGTAGATACGAACGGGAAGGTCATGTGTAAAGTAATTTTGGCAATGTTGGTGGGTTTCTTTCGATGACCTCTAGGAGGAATGGAGTATCAATGTACTGATATCACGTCCTGGTCTTAAAGGCAGCCGAGCAAGTCTTCTCCACAATCTGACCAATCTTTGGTATCGACTGGGTAGTTAGCTGGGGAGGCAGACAGTTCCGGTACAAGTATTAAGAGTTGGATGAGGTTCTGTAAGGATGGGGTTGCCAGAGAGATCAGTTAGTTTTGATAATGCTATAGCTTCAGCTTCAGATCCGACTGTTACGAGACGGGAGCGATCGCATCGGGTACGGAAAGGGACTCTGCCTACATGTTTTTGGAGAAAGTATTGAAAGAGAAGTGTGTTGACTGAGTAAGGAGCTGTAGTAGTTAAGATATTTGTAGGGTTGGTGGTGGTAGAAGGACGGGGGCGTGTGGAATCGGGAGTGTTGTTGAGGGGGTAGTATTACGGAGAGATGGAGAATAAGGCTGTAAGGTAGTAATAAGGGATGTTGGGGTGTTTGATGAGGATTGTAGGGGTAGAGTTGATGAATTTGAGGAAGTTGGGAGGGTAACAATGTCTTCTGGAGATTGAGTCTTTGCTTGGGTGGGCAATGCACTCGTAGGCATTGAGGAGAAAAGTAACAGCGTTCAAGAGTCGTGGTCAAAGAAGAACCTGGGATCAGGGAGCTGGATGAATTAAAATCAGTGGAAACATTTGATAAAGGGACAAGCCTCACTGCCCCAGATAATGGTACAAAATCTTCATTACTGGCCATGGTAAGCCTGGAGTATGCTGGGGAGAGAAATGGTCCACCATTCAGGGTCCCCTTGAGAAATAAGGCCTAGACAACTAGACATGGGAATACCATGACCATGGCTCCCGCAGGACGTTCATGACTGGCACAAAGTCATCCTTTCAATCTTTCAACACGGCACTCCCACCTTATGAAATGGATGGGGGGGGGGGGACACAGGTAAATGAAACTACCAACATACACTTGAAAATAATATTGTTTTCTTTTACATTAACCTTATGAGATTATATCAAATTCCAGGTATTCTGTGCATTCCTAACATCCTTCTCCTCTAGTATGACCCAACACCAAAATCAACTTGTACTGAAATACCTGCATGTGTCACTTTATACAAGGGGAAAAAATTATCAAAAAAGGAACCTATAATAAACTGTAGTTCACCCACAGTAGGCAAATTAAATTAATAAAAATTATATATATTTTGGGGAGTTTTGTAATTTGTTCAGTACATGAAAAACAGATCTTCAATAACATTTGATTATACAGTTTCAATGTGCTGAAAAAATCCTACAATTCATATACCTTGCAATAACATATCTAATTCATGTCAGTATACTGAAAATTTTGATAAAAAAAATACAAAGGAAATAATCTGAACAGTTTAACTTAATAATGATTTAGCCCATAATCATATCCATAAAAAATTAAATATTTTCCTGAACTAAATACAAAAAATTAAAGGGCTTTTATCAAAGAAAACTGCTTTTGACAGTCTTCTCCAAAGAACACAAAAGTTCATATTTTTTCACTATATGCTCATGACATTTTAAAATCAAGGTGGTTTTAAATATCACCATTATATAAACACTTATAAATACTCAGTTTGTACCAAGGACTTAAAAAAAATATTGCACTACATATTAAGTAATATTTGCCCTAAATGGAACACTTGATAAAGGATATCTCAGTTCCTAACATAATATAAATACTCTCAAGCTTCCTATTAAATTATCTCTTGCAGCAGGAAATGAATAACAATCTATAAACCACAGTAGCAAAATATTCAGATGTTTTCTCACTGTCAAAAAATTCTTTTTTTTTTTTACTCCGAAATGCACAGCCAATGAACACACTTCACGCATCTAATCCACCTATATAATATATATTAAACTATATATAAATAACCTGCTTAAATTTGGCTCTTCTGATACTTCTAAACAACACAATAATCACCTTATCACTAGACCTTACAACTAAACCTTACTTTAGTTCACTTCACCTGGGCTTTCCCCTCCCCCCTTCCCATTCCCCTTATCTGACCCACCCACCCAAAAAATACTTCAAGAGCAACATACTGGAAATTCAATATATACATTATACATTTACTCTTTTACCCAAACCTCCAGGTTGTATAACAAGGAGGGGATATACCTAACGCACAACACTTCCACGCACAATGGCACATCAGCTATTTACAATTATACAACTAAGTTTTAGTTGAAAATTATCTCTTTTTCCCTTTCTCCATTTGCACTGGACTCGCTGCTGCTTCACAACTTTTCCACCAGGGGAGAAAGTTCACCTCAGACAACCCAAGGGTTCAAGCCTGTGGTCATTTGGAAGTCCCATGTCATTTCATTTTCATTTTTTTATCAAAAATAAAATAAAATGACTATGACAATAGTACAACCTTAAAAAAATGACAGCCAATTTTGTAGTATTACAAACTGGTAGGCACCAGCTGTTCTTCACACATGAAACCATGATGATGATAAATACTAGGGTGTGTATAAGGGTATTTTAAGAATCCGAGGTGTTGCTCTGGTGATGTAGCTCATTTTCGTGGTGCCTATATGATGAACACTGCACAGAATAGAAGCATTAAATCATTCTATAAAAAAAAGAAACCTAACTGCCTCTTGAATGCAAATGCGTACTCCCATGAAATAGCAATCTGTGTTGCTTTAACTAGAAATAAATAAACCAAACAAAAAACAAAAAAAAATAATACTAGCAAAATCAAATATTACTTCTAGGCCATAGGAAGCTAACAATCTATCGCTCTAATTTTAACCTATAAACAAGACCAATTCTATTGGGTTGATAACCACAAAATAGTATACCACACACTTCCTGCCCTTTTTTGGGAAAATGGAAAAAAAATACAGGGATGGACTTAGCCCACATCATCATGAGTATATTATCCCTGGTTAATAATGAAAAACAAATTAAGTGATTAAAAGATAGTGATGAAAATTACCAGTGATGAATGTGACACCACAAGATGCTGCTACTCTACAGTTTAGCTTCAAAAGTAATTAAATAATAAATAAAAAATAAAAAATAAAGAACCTAAAAATAGTTTAACAAATGGATTTTTTTATAGATTTTTAAAAATAAAAAATAATGAGTAATAATAATTAACAGTATTTGAAAAAATACATATTAGTTCATTAAAATAACAAACAGCAATAATACTAATGATAATCCTAAACATAGTAATAATGATTAAAAGAAAAAAATGTACCTCAAAAATGTTTTGTTGTTGTACACAGAAAATAATTACAACAATAATTACAAAAGCCACATGTAATAAAACAATATGAAGAATTAAAATAATGACAACAACAAAAATTGTAAACAACAATACCATTAACTAATAATAATTATATTGATGGGAATATTAAAATAATCATAATGCAGAATGTAATAATGATAAAGATAATACTGATCAAAATAGTAACAAAGCAATGAAAGGAATAAGTGAATAAAAATTCCATAAAATCTTAGCTTTGATAATAATGAAGGACTCAATTTAAAATAATCATTCTCTATATGATAACTGCTTACTAAATATTCACCATTAAAAAAATTATAAATCAAACCTTATCAAAACTTTGCTCTCAATTTAAATAAGTGAAACTTTACACAAAACCCGTAATCTTTTATTATCACTAATAAAAAAGACGAACAAAAACAAGGTATAATACAAAAAGACCAATGATTGTTATACAAATAATAAACAACAAAAAACAACAACAATATAAAAATAATAATTAATAAAATTAGTGTGAATCAATAAAAATTTTCCTTAGTAATAATTGTAACTAAAAATAATTATTGCAATTAAAATAATAGCAATTAAAATGAAAATTAAAATAATAATAACCAAAATAATAATTACAATAATAATAATACTAACAAAAATTATGAAAATAACAATAATAATTATAATAATAATAATGATAATGATGATAATGAAAATTACAATGACAATGACAATAATGATAATAATAATAAATAATAATAAATAATAATAATAATAATAAAAAATAATAACAAATGATAATTACAAATAATTACAAATAATAAATAAAACTAAACACAAAAAAAACAATAATAATAATACAATCACTATCTTTATCACACGATCATTATCATTTTCACTATCAATATTATTATTACCAATATTATTTTAGTAGTACTAAAAATAATATCCTATTAAAGATTATAATAAAATTAAAAATTTAATAATAATAATAATAATAATATATATTTATTAATTTTTTCATCTTAAAAAAAGATAAAAGGCCATTGCTATATTTTAAAAAGAAATGAACAATGTCAAAACTTCAAATGATACAACTACATTATCACAAGGGTAGAAATCAATCTTGTAGGAGACTCATCTTTACAATTCATACACAACAGGAGACTCCCGACCCTAATAGAGGCTCTGATCTCAAAATTCCTCACTTCAACAGAAAAATCAGACTGCAAAAATTAAAAGTAAAATTGCATTACTAATAAAAAAAAAAAAAAAAGATAATCCATTATTTCTAATTACGCACAATATAAATACCCATCCCACTACATCAAAGGAAATTTCATAGAATTCCTACTTTATAAACAGAAAGGAGAGTACTTTTCAATGAACTGAGCACACTATGGAAAACTCTCTACCCTCCCCTTTGCTGTAGTGTATCAATGAAAACATGAAATAATGCTGATGAAGATGGAGAGTTGAATCCCATATACATATGGTTTTTGAAGTCCTACCAACCCATCAACCAAAACTAGCCTTCAGCAAACTCCAAGTGCCAACACTGAGAAAGATTTTTCATTTGGCTTATTATTAACACTATATTTTTAAAATAGTTATAATACAGAAATATTCAGCTGTGTAACCCAATCGAGTGGAACCTGAACCATGTAAATGTCCCATATTATCATCTCTATGTGAAGTTACAGTTCTACCTGCATTCCTAAAAAATCTCAACCCTGACATTTACTTCTGCAAAGAAACTTAGATTAATCAGGCATTAGCAAGTGTTTCTGGCATTAACCGACTTACAGTGTAGTCCATTTCAGTTTAAGCCAAACATAAACCTTCTTGGTAGAAATACAGGTATCCTGCATATGCAAATATATTAAACTGTCATCATACAATAGCTTAAAACTGTATTATACATATCAAGAATTCATTTGGAGATTCTTGAACATGTTTCACAAAGATATTTACATATTCAATTAAATATATGGAAAATGTGCAAAATCTAAATGTATATCAACAAATTCCACACACGCACACACAACTGCTCTCCCAAGGGAGTTATACCATTGATGTATTATAAAATGTGGAGACACTGGCATTCTATCCCAGCTGCTGATTCAAGTAAAAAATAGACCAACACATAACTACACACAAGAATATTGGAAAAATATGAATTGGAAGTTCCAAATGAAAACTCCCAGAAATGCTTTATGAACACACAACTTTGCTGCTTTTTCTCCCATCAAACAGGTCTCCACTCCAGGCTGGGTGGCTGGTGCCACAGCCACTGTGGGTTGAGGGAGAGCTATGACTCACTCCCAATGCTTCCTTTTCCTGGGTGAGGGGGGAGAAAGGGTCACTCAGAGACTCTCTGGGATTAAAAGAATCATCCACATCATGACTGGAAGTTGGTTCTGGCTTGAATGCAGAGTTTGGTAGTTTGCTGCTGCTGCAGTCATCACTTTCATCAGCAGCAAATGACTCTGGGAAACGTGAGAACATGTGATGTGAGGGAGGGGACTGACATGAATGAAGGAAGGCTGTGTTGGGAGAGCTGGAGAAGTTCTCCCAGGTATCTGGTGGAGACTGTCCCATTGACCATGGGCCTGAGGACAAGTTGGCAGGCAGAGGGCTGGTAGGGGGAGAACTAGCTAACGGCCAAAAGCCATTCTCGGTCGGAGAAGCTGGAGGGCGATCCGTGAATGCTGCAAGATCGTCGATGCCTGCCCATCCCGTTGGGGATGTCCAGGGGAGAGGAGATTTTTGTGCGTGTCTCAACGCAAGTCTGTAAAATAGGGCAATCAGCGTGTGAACATAGCAGATTTGGTAGAAGAAAAATACACAAATAAACCATAATATAAGCAATTCCATTTATCAGACCAAAGCATCAGCAATACACTTTAATGCCAGACCATTTAGATTCTTTATTTCCCAATATTTTCACATTTTATGTATTCAGTGAAAGATATTTTGCTAGAATTCATAATTGGACAGCATCTGTTTCAAGCTCTATAATTAAGTTGTCTTAAAAAACAATACAAATTACAGATAGAATAAAATTTTAAAATCTGAGTATACAGATGGACAAAGAAAAGGAGGATGGGTATACATAATGTTGGTGGAGTTAATAATTACAGAAGCAGAAGACAGAATGAGAACAGTAGTGGGAATGTGAACAAACAGTGAAAGTGTAAGCAGAGTAAAGACAACAAGTGAAAAACAACCCTCTTCAAGAGAGTTTAAAAAAAGAAATGAAGAAAATAAATCAAATATAAGCCACTCACCTTGAGAATCCCTCATTAAACTCATTGAAGTCTTCAAAGGCATCCTGTTAACAAGGCACACAAACTACATGTTAGTTTCTCCAGGGAGTATTCCAGCTTTATGGAAATCTTTACTATACGAGATATTGGCCAACCTTTACCTATTCCATGGTACAGTATAATTTTTTATCAAATGTGAAAAAAAAATTGATGGTATATGATGTATAAAGCCCATACTAATTTTACAAGGAGGCTGTTAAGAATTTGTCACTTCTATGTACAATGAGTGAAGTATGAAAAAGGGAACAGGAAATCCACAAAATGTTCTGATCTTACTTATAACATTCGCCTAATAATAAAAGGAATTAGAAACCATCCATTGCAAAAAAATAAAAAATAAAATAAACAATGTAAGAAAACACTGCCCTTTACAATAACAACGAATAACAATAGTTTTAACAAAACAAATCTTTTATTTCAAAGGATCATAAATATGGAAAATCAATTTTTTAAGTTTACATTATTAATCATGCTGCCCTCACTAGAATATGTGCATTCCTGTTCTGTATCATTTCATATCAGTCTGTTTTAATCAAATCTAATCATTAGCATTATCCATATAAAGTCTGTTTTATTCAAATCTAATCATTAGCATTATCCATATAAAGTCTGTTTTATTCAAATCTAATCATTAGCATTATCCATATGAAAGTCAGTGAAGTCGAACACAAGAAAACAGTGGCTGAAAATCTGGCATACAAATGTCTCATCTATATTCTTAGCTATGCTGTATTATCTCTGCCTATGATAATACAAAGGGGAAAAAAAAAAAAAAAAAAAAAAAATATATATATATAATTATATATATATATATATATATATATATATATATATATATATATATATATATATATATATATATGTATATATATATGTATATATATATATATAATATATATATATGTATATATATATATGTATATATATATATATGTATATATATATATATGTATATATATGTATATATATATATATATATATATATATATATATATATATATATATATATAATATATATATATATATATATATATATATATATATATATATATATGGCTAAAGTGTCAAGCAAAATATATTGAATAACTAGTTACCACTTTTTTTTTTCCACCCATTTAAATTTCAAATATACATACACGTACATCAATCATATACCACATAATCTAAGGTCTTGATGCTTCAATAGGAAAACAAAATTATCAGAGACAACACAGAATAGTTGGCCAATTCTCCATCACAACAAGGTTCAACAACACAGTTTAAATTATTTATAACTAAAGACACTGAAGATTTAAGTGTGGGAAGAATGTAATACCCTGCAGAAATTGAGCAGGGTGAGGAAATTTATAATCAGATGAAGGAAAAAACATTTTCTTAAGTCTGAGGTTTCATTATCCAGAAACATTCAATACTTTTCAGTTCAGTGGAAGAGGAATGGCATAAGATGATATAAAGCTTTAAGATATAAATGCAGCAAATCAAAATATTTTCTCAAAATCAAAACAGGAAAAAAATGCTCACAACACAGCAACAGATCTAAAAGAATGCATAGATTGGTATGTAAATTGAAAATTATGCCTCAAGGCTACAATACAAGCATGATAATTCATGATAGCAAGAACTGCAATCTCCGGTATCATTCTTCAACACGCATTTCATTACTAACGATGCAAAGGCAAAGCCCAAAACTTAGCTCTCTGCAAACTGAATTCTTGGGACGTGTAAATTACATGTCTATTTTAAACAAAATGGACTACTCTGAAGATAAATTCCTCCAAACCAAGGTATATTCAAACCCTAACAGTATAAAGATAGGTGTATTCACATCAAGTCATTATTATAAGACGGAAAGATTCCTTCAACTGATTAAAAACATTCAAGTCTTCACACACAACTGTCAAACTAACAAAACACTACTTGCCTTATAAAACTATTTCGGTCCTTGCTATTCCTTATACAAAAGGAAATGTCATATTAGTTTCACCTCTCCTTACTTTTTAAGTGACAACTAAATCCAGCATTTCTTAAGATAAACTAATTACGATACCAAATAAATGATTGATAAAAATCTAAAAGTGGATCCAATATCTACTTAGTTTACTGCAATATTAGCAATACAAAATTCTAACAATCATTCCTGCAACAAAAAGGATTGCAGGATATCCACTTCAGAAAGTGCCATGGCTTATATAACATTGGCAAAAATTGTAATAAAATGGACACTGCAGCAACAGTGATTCAACTTCAATTGTCAAATAAATGCAGAAATTAAACTGTCAGCAGAAAAAGACCTTACCGCTTCTTAAAATATTGCTTCACTATCTTAGCTTCTGATTTTGTATGTTGCACAATTAATTTTCAATACTCTATAATCAGACATATACAATTTTCATTATTACTTGTAGACTAAGATAAAACAATGCTACAATAAAATTTCCTTTATATGAGAGCTAACTAGATCACCTCTTTTCACTTAATTACACTTTTTTCTGAATGCCATGTACATCTGTGCAGTTCAGTTTCTTAAGGTTAGTGTACAACAAAATCTAGCCAACTCCAGTTACCTTAAAACTATGGTACTTTTTAAAATGAAAAAAAAAAATCAAAAACATACTTAATACAAATGCTACAGCCTCCTAACCTACGAGGCATAAGTCAAAACGTTAATCAACAAAAATGGAAAACTTACCCAAGGTTTACTGATGATGCTCTTGCTTAAACTAGCATTATTTTTAGTTTCTGTAGTTATATCGGACGAGTCGTCCAAATCAATTAAAAGTGCTTGCGTACTGGACTGGTAACCTGTTGTGTGAAAAGCTTCATTAAAGAAAATCAAAGCAATATAGTAATCCCTTGTTAGAATATTTGTGACAAGTGTAATGGTAAAAAATATGCAGTAAAAAATCCTACCACACAGGAAGACTTCTGTATTTAGCATATATCAAAAATGACAAACTATCACATTGATGCATTCTAAATGAACAATATTATATACTCTCATTTTCATCTTCACTTTTAACTATACCGAAGAGGAGGAGGGAGGAGGAGAGGAGGAGGAGGAGGGAGGAGGAGGAGAGGAGGAGGAGGAGGAGGAGGAGGAGGAGGAGGAGGAGGAGGAGGAGGGAGGAAGCAGAGAGAGAGGAGAGGAGGAGGAGAAGCAGAGAAAAGCAGAGGAGGAAGGAGGAGAGAGGAAGCAGAGAAAAGCAGAGGAGGAAGAGGAGGAGGAGGAAGCAGAGAAAGCAGAGAGGAAGGAGGAGGAGAAAGAGGAAAAGCAGAGGAGAAAGAGGAAAAGCAGAGGAGAAAGAGGAAAAGCAGAGGAAAAGCAGAGGAGAAAGAGGAAAAGCAGAGGAGAAAGAGGAAAAGCAGAGGAGAAAGAGGAAAAGCAGAGGAGAAAGAGGAAAAGCAAGCAGAGAGAAAGAGGAAAGAGGAGAAAGAGGAAAAGAGAGAGAAAGGAAAAAGAGGAGAAAGAGGAAAAGCAGAGAAAAGAAAGCAGAGAAAAGCAGAGGAAAAAGAGGAAAAGAGAAAAGCGAGGAGCAGAGAAAAGCAGAGGAAAAAGAGGAAGCAGAGAAAAACAGGAGGAAGAGGAAGCAGAAAAAGCAGAGAAGAGGAAGAGAAGCAAGAAAGCAGATGAAGAGGAAGAGGAAGCAGAGAAAAGCAGAAGAAGGAAGCAGAGCAGGAAGAGAAGCAGAGAGATGAAGAGGAGGAAGCAGAGAAAAGCAGATGAAGAGGAAGAGAAGCAGAAAAAAGCAGATGAAGAGGAAGAGAAGCAGAAAAAAAGCAGATGAAGAGGAAGAGGGAAAAAGCAGAGAAGAGGAAGCAAGAAAAGCAGATGAAGAGGAAGAGGAAGCAGAGAAAAGCAGATGAAGAGGAAGAGGAAGCAGAGAAAAGCAGATGAAGAGGAAGAGGAAGCAGAGAAAAGCAGATGAAGAGGAAGAGGAAGCAGAGAAAAGGAGAGGAGGAAGAGAAAGAGGAAGCAGAGAAAGGAGAGGAGGAAGAGGAAGAAGGAAGCAGGAGAGGGAGAGAGGAAGAGGAAGAGAAGAGAGAAGAGGAGAGGAGGAAGAGGAAAAGGAAGCAGAGGAAAAGGAGAGAGGAAGAGGAAGCAGAGAAAAGGAGAGGAGGAAGAGGAAGAGGAAGCAGAGAAAAGCAGAGGAGGAAGAGGAAGAGGAAGCAGAGAGAAAAGCAGGAGAGAAAAGCAGAGAAAAGCAGATGAGGAAGAGAAAGAGGAAGCAGAGAAAAGCAGATGAGGAAGAGGAAGAGGAAGCAGAGAAAAGCAGAGGAAGAGGAAGAGGAAGAGGAAGAGGAAACTGAAAAGATGAAGAGGAAGAGGAAGCATAAAAAAGCAGATGAAGAGGATGATGACGCAGAGAAAAGAGGTGAAGAAGAAAGTAGAGGAAAGGAGGAGGAGAAAGCTGAGGCAAGAGGAGGAGGGAGGCAGGAGGTGGAGAAACCATAAAATGAGGCAATAGAAGAAGAGGAGGGCAATGAGGAAAAAATGCAAAACTAGAAGACAAGGAGAAGAGTAAGAACAAAAGAGGACCATAACAGCGAACAACTCCATACCTGACGAGCTGGTGTCGGAGGAACCAAAGTCCGACCGAATGGGAATGGGTGAAGACGACTGGCTGGACGGCTGGTGTTGGACTATGCCAGGCGTGTGGTTTGCCCCACCTGGAGCCAGCTGCTAGGGAGTATTTGAAATTAAATTTAAGAACCTGGTATAACCTTATTTTCTAGTCTGATGTTTAGTATCAAGTTGAGAAATTATGTTTCAGATATGGATTTAGTAAGATCTGAGACGTAACTATAATGAAATAGTTTGTTTTTTCTCTCTAGCTTTTCACTTTCATACTGTCGTGACCTCCTGAACTGTAAATATTTCCCTGATTTACAAAAACAACAAAAGCTATTAGCATTATCAGTTGTACTTGAAAACAACAAGAGTGAGAAGACGAGTGAAAGAGTGAGTGAGAGGGAGTGAAGAAAGAGTGAAGAGGGAGTGAAAGAGTGAGTGAGTGAGAGTGAAAGAGTGAGTGAGTGAAGAGTGAGTGAGAGGGAGTGAAAGAGTGAGTGAGAGGAGTGAGAGTGAGTGAGAGGAGTGAAAGAGTGAGTGGGAGTGAAGAGTGAGTGAGAGTGAGTGAGTGGGAGTGAAAGAGTGAGTGAGAGGGAGTGAAAGAGTGAGTGAGAGGGAGTGAAAGAGTGAGTGAGAGGGAGTGAAGAGTGAGTGAGAGGAGTGAAAGAGTGAGTGAGAGAGTGACAGAGTGAGTGAGAGAGTGAAAGAGTGAAGAGGGAGTGAAGAGTGAGAGAGAGTGAGTGAGTGAGAGGGAGTGAAGAGAGTGAGAGAGTGAAAGAGTGAGAGAGGGAGTGAAAGAGTGAGAGAGAGTGAGTGAGAGAGAGAGAGTGAGTGAGAGAGAGGAGTGAAAGAGTGAGTGAGAGGGAGTGGAGTGAGTGAGTGAAAGAGTGAGAGAGAGGGAGTGAAAGAGTGAGAGAGAGGGAGTGAAAGAGTGAGAGAGAGGAGTGGAGTGAGAGAGAGGGAGTGAGAGAGAGAGAGAGGAGTGAGGAGTGAGAGTGAGTGGGAGTGAGAGAGAGTGAGTGGGAGTGAGAGAGAGAGAGAGTGAGTGAGAGAGAGAGAGTGGGAGTGAGAGAGTGAGAGTGAGAGAGAGAGAGAGAGAGAGAGAGAGAGAGAGAGAGAGAGAGAGAGAGAGAGAGAGAGAGAGAGAGAGAGAGAGAGAGAGGAGTGAGTGAGAGTGAGAGAGAGTGAGTGGGAGTGAGAGAGAGAGAGAGTGGGAGTGAGAGAGAGAGAGTGGGAGTGAGAGAGAGAGAGAGAGAGAGAGTGAGGAGTGAGAGAGAGAGAGAGAGGAGTGAGAGACAGAGAGGAGTGAGAGAGAGAGAGAGAGAGAGAGGAGTGAGGAGAGAGAGAGAGAGAGAGGGAGTGAGAGAGAAGAGAGAGAGGGGAGAGAGAGAGAGAGAGAGAGGAGTGAGAGAGAAGAGAGAGAGTGAGAGTGAGAGAGTGAGAGTGAGAGTGAGAGTGAGAGAAAATAAGAGAGAATAAAAGAGAAAAAGAACGAAAATCAGACAAAGACAAAAAAAGACAGAGGTAAATACAAACAATGTGTATGTCCCCGTGCTGCTACGGGTGAGCAATCTGCAGCTTTGACCAACAACCAACACTCACCTTAACCTCAGCAGGGAGTTCCTCATTTGCATAGATTTCCCCGTTCTTGCTCTCCACCGCCATCTTCCAATACTCGTAAGCCAAATTGAAAGCCTGAGCAATCGAGATGGTTACCGCCTGAGCCTGGAAAATAAAAGTACGAGGTGCAAATTACATGTAAACACTGGTAAACCACACAGAATATATTCAAAGACGCCAAAAACCCATGCAAAGTGACCCCAAGACGACTCTGGACCACCCTAGACGACTCGCCAGCAAAGCAACTAACAATCAATGCATTTTAAGACGCCTGAAACCCTAATAAAATGACCCGAGACGACCCAAGACGACTCACCATCTTCCTCTTGGGGCACAAGAAAGCGTGGCACTCGCAGATCTCATTGTCACTGGTGGCGATGAAGGCGAAGACGTGGTCGTAGTGGGCGTCCGCCGAGCAGTACGAGATCCTGAAAGAGGTGCAAGCTGTTAGAGATAGCGTACTATGTGCTGAGTGGGGGGGAGGGCGAGGGGGGGGGGAAGAGGGGAAGACGGGAAGGGGCAGAGGGGAAGGGGAAGAGGGGGCAGAAGGGGAGAGGGCAAGAAGGGGGGCAAGAAGGGGAAGAGGGGCAAGAAGGGGAAGAGGGGGCAAGAAGGGGAAGAGGGGCAAGAAGGGAAGAGGGGCAAAGGGGAAGGGGCAAGAAGGGGGAAAAAGGAGGAAGGGGCAAGAAGGGGAAAAGTGGAGAAAAAGAGGGAAAGGGAAGAAAAGGAAAATAGAAAGGGTGAAAAGGGAAAAAGAAAGGTGAGGAGAGGAGGAAAGAAGAGAGAAAATGGGACAGAGGGAAAATGGAGAAAACGGGACAGAGGGAGGAGATGGGAGGGAGAGGAAAGACAAAAATAGACACGACAGACAGGCGGACCGAGCGACCTCCAAACGCATCAATGTAGCATAAAAAAGATAACGATAATACCACCGTGCTTACAACGCAGACATTTATAAAGAGGATTTCATCGAGATCAAGTCACGCTGACCCAGACAGAAGGCGTGAGTTTCCTGACGAGTAAACGGGACGCCCACAACGACAACCTTGCATACGACTTGGCCTTATCACCGTCCCTCCCTCCCTCCCCCTCCCCTTTCTCCTACCCTAATTTCTATCGCTATCACCTTCTAATTTCTTATCAATGGTTCTCATTCGTTCTCATCTTTTTCTTTTTGATATTTACTTTACTCTTTCGCGTCTGACTTGCATTTTATTTTTATTAATAGTCTTTAATACAAAGATCTTGATACTGAATATTGCAACGTATATTACTCCCCTTGATAAGCCTACTCCAACGAACTAAAATCTTGTTCACATACCGGAGAAACCTAAAAAGTCAGAAGGGTCAGCGAGGATGGTGGGTATACCCTTTTACCTTCCTCTCTCTTCCCCTTCTCCCTCTCCTCCTCGCTCTCACACCCTCCCCTTCTCCCCTCCTCCCTTTCCTCCTTGCTCTCACACCCCACACTCAATTCTCCCCCCCTTCTCCCCCTCCTCCTTTCCCTCACCCCTCCCCTCTTCTCCCCCCTCTCCCTCTCCTCTTGCTCTCACACCCTCCCCCCTTCTCCCTCTCCTCACTCCTCTCTCACCCGCCCTTCCCCTTCCCCTCCCCACTTCTTCTCTTCCCCCCCTTTGCTCTCCCTCTCCCCTATCCCCTCTCCCTCTCCCTCTTTCTCCGTATCTGCCCCTCGCCCCGCTTTGTTTACAAGTGCGCGCCGACCCACGTGGCCGCCACACCCGAAGGTCACGGCGCGGACGGCGTACTACTACGCGCCTTGCTCCGCCCCCTCACTCGTAGCGAGGCACACCAGACATTTTTTTACTAGCGTTTCGACTCGTTAACGGTCCCTTCGACGCCAGCGCAGACCGTATCCGCTGACGGACGGGCACGCATCCCGACGGGACCGGTTCGAAAAAGGCAAGGGGGGGTCGGGGCGATCTGGACCCAGAGCGAAGATCGTCCGTTTCTCAGCCCGCTCGACTCATCCCGCATTCGACCCCGATTTAACGAAGCCCCAAGCGTTCAAGCAAGCGCCTGTGTGACGCCGCCAGCTGCCCCAGTGAAGAGGGAGGGAGGGAAGGAGGGAAGGAGGGAGGAGGGGAGAAAGTCTAAGACTGGCACAGAAAACTCAGGTTGCAGGCAGGGGATGTTGTGGGAGAGAGAGAGAGAGAGGAGGCGAGAGGGGGTCACAGCCACAGACAAAAAGGATTAGAGGAGGATGGAAGTGGTCCCTCCTCGTGTGCTTGGTGACCAGCGCCTCTGATACCCTTGAAGAAATGCACTTATCATGGTGTTGCCATGCACGGAGCCGAAACTCTTCCTTGTGACCAATGATGAGTTGCACGATGTTTAATCCCCTTCGTCTTACCCTGGTTACCGGTTAGCTCTGCTCCCCTCCTTTATCACACCTCTGTCCCTCTTGGTTGTATCAATTCAATCAATTCACCGTCTCCTTCACCGTCGCTAAACCTTTACATCTACTCGCTCCTCCCTCCCCATTCGTTCATCTCTCCTTCCTTTCTCTCTCTCCCCCCGAGCAAAAGGTGAGAGGAAAGTACGTATCATTCTCCCCATCCCCCTTCCTCCCCTCCCCCTCCCATCCCCCCACACTATACCCACCTGCACCCCTCCCCTCCTCCTCCCTCACTTGGCCGGGTGCACCTGTACCCGATTCGAAACGTAAACAACTCGACCCCGTCAGCCAATGTCGCCACAAACTACACGTGCTTATTTTCCTTTCCCTTCCCCCCTCCCAACTCTTTTTTCCCGCCCCTCTCTTTCTCCCTGTTTGCCTCCGAAGCCTCCTCTCGATGCCTAACGCGGTTCTGACTGACAAAACACGCCAAAAAAAATGCCAAGAAGGTGCCAGAACAGGGGAAGGAGAAGGGTAAGATGCCAGGAAGGGGAGGGGAGGGAAGGAAGAGGAAGGAAGAAGGGAGAAGGAAGGAGAAGGGAAAGGAAAGATGGAGCAAGGGAAGGGGGAGGATGA
This sequence comes from Penaeus vannamei, assembly GCF_003789085.1. Taxonomy (NCBI): domain Eukaryota; kingdom Metazoa; phylum Arthropoda; class Malacostraca; order Decapoda; family Penaeidae; genus Penaeus; species Penaeus vannamei. The sequence goes on along the minus strand of NW_020868432.1, from coordinate 18,468 downwards.
TGATAAAAGAATTAGAAGGGAAAGGTATAGGAACGGAGAAGGAAGAGAAGGAAAGATGATAAACGGGGGTAATAAGGGGAAAGCGGATAGGGAACGGAGAAGGGAAGGGGAAGGAAGATGATAAAAAGGGATAAGAATGGGAAAGCGGATAGGGAACGGAGAAGGGAAGGGGAAAAGGAAGAAAATGACAAGGGAGGGCAGGGGGCGGGGAAGCCAAAGGGGGAGATAAAGGGGAAGGGGGCATGGTATGCAAGCATTACTTCACTCTCCGGGGCTGGCGCGCTTCCCCGGTGTCTGGCATGACCTTCCCTGTGAGTGTGAGTGTGGTTGTGTGTGTGATGAGTGTGTGTGATGAGTGTGTGTGATGAGTGTGTGTGATTGTATGTGTGATGAGTGTGTGTGTGTGTGTGTGTGTGATGAGTGTGTGTGTGAGTGTGTGTGTTGTGTGATTGTGTGTGATGAGTGTGTGTGATGAGTGTGTGTGTGTGTGTGTGATTGTGTGTGTGTTGGGTGTTGAGTGTGAGTTGGTTTGCGCGTGCGTGCGCGCGTGCGTGCGCGCGTAAAGGAGAGGGGTTAGACTTGAATTTCTAATAAACCTTAATTATCATTTTTTTTCTTCTCTTTTCTTTATTGTAACCGAAATACCTGTGCCCCTCTCCCACGGAACTCGATTCGCGCACCGTAAGCAGCAGCCAACATTCCTCCAACTCTGTCAACAACACGGGGGATAAAGTCCTTGCACATCACCCTCACAGCACGACTACTGAACAGGAAAAAATAAAAATAATCAACATTTCAAGTTCTACGCCGGATAACAAAGGAATAATAGATAGATAGATACAGATAGATAGATAGATATAAATAGACATAAATAGATAAAGATAGATAAAAAGATAGATAAATAGATAAACAGATCTAGACAGAGATGGATATATACACACAAGCAAATATATGAATGAAGGTGGAGAAACAAGGATACTAAACAAGAAAAAAAGGGGAATGAGCGAAAAAGACAAAAAAATCGAATAAAATCAATCGAGAAAAACAAAACAAAGGTCGACTCCCAATAATGTCAATGCACGGGACGTACGTGTGTGTGTGTGTGTGTGTGTGTGTGTGTGTGTGTGTGTGTGTGTGTGTGTGTGTGTGTAGTGTGTGTTGTGTGTGTGTGTGATGTGTGTGTGTGTGTGTGTGTGTGTGTTGTGTTTGTGTGTGTGTGTGTCTTTGATCAATGCGTTGTTTCGGAACTTAAAGATGACCCTTTGACCCGTCTCGTGGAGGGTCAACACTTGTCGCGGCGAGGAGAGGGGGAGAATGAGAGAGGGAAGGGAGAGAGAGAATAGGGAGCGGGTGGATAGGGAGAGATGGGAGCGGAGGGAGAGAAGGAGAGAAAGGGAGAATGAGAATAGGGAGGGGTGGATAGGGAGAGATGGGGAGGGAGGAATGAGAATAGGGAGGGGTGGATAGGGAGAGATGAGGAGGGAGGGAGATAATAGGGAGGGGTGGATTAGGGAGAGATGGGGGAGACGGGAGAGATGGGGAGGGAGGGAGAGATTTGGGGAGGGAGGGAGAGATGGGAGGGAGGGAGAGATTTTGGGGAGGGAGGAGAGATCGGGAGGGAGGGAGAGATGGGGTAGGAGAGGAGAGATGGGAGGGAGGGAGAGATGGGATGGAGGCGAGGGAAAAATAGGGAAGCATGGGGAGAGGAGGGGAGAATAGGGGAGATCGGGGAGATCTGAGGGAGAGGGAGAATAGGGAGGGTTGGAGGGATGGGAGAGAATATTGGAGGGGTGGATGGGAGGGAGAGAATGTTGGAGTGATGAGAGGTGAGGAGGAGAGAATGGTGGAGTGGAGAGGTGAGGGAGGGACGAGAATAGGGAGGGGTGGAGGTGAGGGAGAGCATCAGAGGAGGGGTGGAGGCGAGGAGAGAATAGGGAGGGGTGGAGGGATGGAGTAGAGAATAGGGAGGCTGTGGAGGAGGGAGAGAATAGGGGGAGGGGTGGCAGGGAGGGAGCAGAATAGGGAGGGGTGGAGGGAGGCGAGAGAATAGGGAGGGGTGGAGGAGGAGAATAGGAGGGTGAGGGAGACAGAAGAGGGGAGGTTAGAGAGGAGAATTGGTTGGAGTGGAGAGGGAGGGAGGGTGAGATAAGGAGGGGGTTGGAGAGGTGATGGGAGAGAAAAGGGAGGTAAGAGGGAGGCGAGAGGAAAAATGGGTAACGGGTGAAGAGGTGGGAGGACGAGATGTTGGAGAGAGGAAGGGGAGGGTGAGAAAAGGGAGGGGTGGGAGGGAGGAGAGAAAAGGGCAAGGGTGAAATAGGGAGGGAGAGCAATGCGTAGGGATGGAGAGGGAGAGGTGGAGAAAGAGGGAGAATGTGGAGGTGGTAGAGGGAGAAGGTGGATAAAGAGGGGGAGAATTGTGGGATGGTGGAGTGAGGGAGAAAGAGTACATGGGGGTGGGGATGAGGGAGGAGAGAATTGAGAGGTGGATATGTAAGTTTAGTAAATGGAGGGAGAGGGAGCGGAAGAGGAAGTGACGCAAGAGCCAGAAAGGAGATGAGACGAAGAGGAAGAGAGACAAGAAAGGGGGAAAGGCGGAAGGTGCAACGGGAAGACAGAAAGATGGCGACGGAGATGAAGACGAAGAAAAAAAAAAGAACCGAAAGAGGAACTGAAACAAAACGAAGAGAGAAGCAAAGAAGAGACAGACGAAGAGACAGACAGCGGGAAAAGCAGCAGCTAGACGGGAGGGGAGGGGGGAGGGGAGGCACCAAGGATATTTCATCCCCCGACCTTGAAAAAGTTCACTGACCTCTCACGCGAGAAGAAAGGAAAACAGGAAGAAAAAGAAGAAAACAAAGAGCAAGAAAATGTAAAATGAAGACTAGAGCATGGACACCAAAATGCTACAAGAATGAAAAAAGGAATGAGAGCGGAAGCGAGAGGGAAGATAGGGGAGAAGGCGAGGAGAGGCAAGGGAAGTGAGGGAGAGTGAAGAGAATGAAAGGGAAGGAAAGGGAAGTGCGGAAATGAAAGAGAAAGGGAAGGTGAGAGGAAAGAGAGGGAGAGGAAAGGGAATGAGTGGAGAGGGAAGTGAGGGGAAGGGAAAAGGAAGTGAGGGAGAGGGGAAAGGAAAGAGAGGGGAAGGGAAAGGGGAAAGAAGGGAAAGGAAAGTGAGGGAGAGGGAATACAAGGGAAAGGGAAGAGAGGGAGAGGGCAGAGAGGGGAAAGGGCAGAGAGAAAGGAAGGAGGAGAGGAAGAGGGGAGAGGAGAGAGAGAGAGAGGGAGAGAGAGAGGAGAGAAAAGAGGAGAGGGAAAAGAGGGAAGAAAGAGAGAGAAGAGGAGGGGAAGAGAAGGAGAGGGAATGAGGGGGGGGGGGAGAGGGAGAGGAGACTTTGCATATAAGAGACCACATGTCGCCACGCACCACCCTCTCCCCTCCCCCCCTTTACCCACACACCTGTCAAGGCCACCACTTCTGAACTACTACCGGTTTTTCTTCTCTTCTCTCTCTCTCTACTCTCTCTCTCTCTCTTCTCTCTCTCTCTCTCTCTTCTCTGCCTGTGCATCTCTCTTCTCTCTGCATCTGCCTGCCTGTGCATCTGCCTGCCTGTGCTCTCTCTCTCTCTCTCTCTGCCTGTGTGCATTCTGCCTCCTGTGCATTCGCCCCTGCCTCTGTGCATCTGTGCTGCCTGTGCATCTTGCCTGCCTGTGCATGCCTGCATCTGCCTGCCTGTGTGCATCTGCATCTGCCTGTTGCATCTGCCTGCCTGTGCATCTGCCTGTGTGCATCCTGCCTGTATCTGCCTGGCCTGTGCATCTGCCTGCCTGTGCATCTGCCTGCCTGTGCATCTGCCTGCCTGTGCATCTGCCTGCCTGTGCATCTGCCTTGCTGTGTGCCTGGGCATCTGCCTGCCTGTGCATTCTGCCTTGCCCTGCCTGCATCTGCCTGCCTGCCTGCCATCTGCTGCCTGCCTGCCTGCTGCATTCTGCCTGCCCTGTGCATCTGCCTGCCTGTGCATCTGCCTGCCTGTGCATCTGCCTGCCTGTGCATCTGCCTGCCTGTGCATCTGCCTGCCTGTGCATCTGCCTGCCTGTGCATCTGCCTGCCTGTGCATCTGCCTGCCTGTGCATCTGCCTGCCTGTGCATGTGCATGCTGCCTGCCTGTGCATCTGCCTGCCTGTGCCTGTGCATCTGCCTGCCTGTGCAATCTGCCTGCCTGTGCATGCCTGTGTGCCTGCCTGTGCAGTGCCTGCCTGTGCATCTGTGCATCTGCCTCTGTGCATCTGCCTGCCTGTGCATCTGCCTGCCCTGCATCTGCCCTCCCTCTGCCTCCCTCCCTCCCTCCCTCCCTCCCTCCCTCCCTCCTTCCTCTTCTTCCTTCCCCTTCCTTCCTTCCTTCCTTCCTTTCCTTCCTCCTTCCTCCTTATTCCTTCCTTCCTTCCTTCCTTTCCTTCCTTCCTTCCTTCCTCCTTCCTTCCTTCCTTCCTTCCTTCTCCTTCCCTTCCTCCCTCCCCCTCCCTCCTCCCCCCCTCCTCCCTCCCTCCCTTCCTTTTCCCCCCCCTTCCCCGCCCGTTTGTCACTGCGCCTACCACCGTCACCCCTCCCCCGCTTCCCCCCTCTTCCCCCCCCGCTTCCCCCTCTTTCCCTTCCTCTTCCCCTTCTTCGACTGCCTCTCCGCTTCTTCCCCCATCTAACGCCTTCTCTGTGCCCTCAGCTAAGTCCTATTCCCCTTCCTTCTCTGCCCTCCTCCCCTTCTCCTCTGGCAACTATCCAGCATCTAAGGCCTTGTTCTTCTTTCTCTTCTTCCTGTTCCTCTTCCTTACATTTTTATTTTTTCAAATCTAATTCCGGGTTGTGTGCCCGGCATCTCATAAATTTTTCTCGGCTCCATCACTCCATAGCCTATCCCACGATCCCTACGTCCTATCCCTACTCCCTATCTCGCCTCGCCTCCTCCTCGATCCCTACTCCCCTCTCCTCCGCCCCTCCTCGATCCCTACTCCCTCCTCCCTCCCTCCCGCACTCCCTCCCTCCTCGATCCCTACCTCCCTCCCTCCTCGATCCCTACTCCCTCCCTCCTCCCTCCTCGATCCCTACTCCCTCCCTCCCTCCCTCCTCGATCCCTACTCCCTCCCTCCCTCGCCTCCTCGATCCCTACTCCCTTCCCTCTCCTCCCTCCTTCGATCCCTACTCCCTCCCTCCCTCCCTCCTCGATCCCTCCTCGATCCCTACTCCCTCCCTCCTCCCTCCTCCCTCCTCCTTGATCCCTACTCCCTCCTCCTCCTCCTCCTCCTCCTTGATCCCTGCTCCCTCCTCCTCCTCCTCCTTGATCCCTACTCCCTCCTCCTCCTCCTCCTCCTCCTTGATCCCTGCTCCCTCCTCCTCCTCCTCCTTGATCCCTCCCTCCTCCTCCTCCTCCTCCTAATCCCTACTCCCTCCCTCCCTCATCGATCCCTACTCCCTCCTCCTTCCCTTTCCCCATTCTTCCTCCCTTCCGACCTCCCCTTTCTCCCTTCACTTCAAAATCTCCATCCACCATCCACCCCCCTCCCCCCTCACCCTACCCCGAGACCACCGAGCCATGACCCGGACGCTGATATTTCCGGTCTTTTTCCGGACGTTTGAGCTTCATCCAGCTTATGTTCGAGTGTCCAGTATATGCAGTATATATATTCTTTTATATATTTCAAATTGTACCATTTCATGTTTTATCATCCACACATCATAGCACATATTGAACTATATCATATATATATATATTTCAAATTAAGCTATTTCATATATTTTTCATCCACACAGTATCACATCACATATTGAACTATACACACACACACACACACACACACACACACACACACACACCACACACACACACACACACACACACACACACACACACACACACACACACACACACACACACACACACATCTGCGCACAACCGACCAACATCCCTTCCCAAATTCAGCTATTTTCCACACACCTGATCCCTCCCACACAAAGACAACAGGCACCTTCATCTACTAGCCACACGCCTACGCAGGCACTCACACGCATATGCGCTACTACTCTTAACGCTTCACTCATTCTCTCACCCACCCACACACACACCCCTCCACACCTCCACCCACACACACCCCACCCCCACACACCCCCACACACCCCACCCCACACACACACAAGCCCCCCTCTCCACGACGGAATTCCTCTCTCGACACTGGCACGCCGCAGCCTAAGCATCAAGGTCAGTCTGGCCCATTTACTCGGGGTTATGCAGGCCCCTTGTCACGGCGCGCTGCTTCCCTTCACACTGTAGGGGAGTGCCACTGCTACCGGGCTGTGGTCTTGTGGATTGAATGGAAATTGTTATTGTTTGGGTCTAATTGATTGACTATTGTTTGGGTCTAATTGATTGACTATTGTTTGGGTCTAATTGATTGACTATTGTTTGGGTCTAAATGATTATTATTGTTTGGGTCTAAATTGATTGTTTGGGTCTATTGTTTGGCGGATTCGGTCTTGGTCTAAATTGATTATTACCTAATTGTAAATGTATTGGGTCTGGGTCTATTATTGTTTGGGTCTAAATGATTATTATTGTTTGGGTCTAAATGATTATTATTGTTTGGGTCTAATTGATTATTATTGTTTGGGTCTAATTGATTATTATTGTTTGGGTCTAAATGACTATTATTGTTTGGGTCTAAATGACTATTATTGTTTGGGTCTAATTGATTATTGTTTGGATATAAATTATTATTGTTTGGATCTAAATGGTTATTGTTTGGATCGAATTGATACAGTTACGAGGTTTGCTCTCCGTCAACAATGTGATGTTACAAACGGTTACTATTCGGAGAAATAGAGTGTATAGCCCCGATGCTTATTCTTGAGAGAGAATCAGGGCGAAACGAAGAGAGGTGGAGAGGGAGAGAGGAGGAGAGAGGGAAAGAGAGAGAGAGGGGGGGGGAGAGAGAGAGAGAAGAGAGAGAGAAAGAGAAGAGAGAGAGAAAGAGGGGAAGAGAGAGAGAAAGAGGGGAAGAGAGAGAAAGAGGGGAAGGGAGAGAGGGGGGGGGAAGAGAGAGAAAGAGAGAGGGGGCGGAAGAGAGAGAAAGAGAGAGGGGGGCGGAAGAGAGAGAGAGAGAGGGGGCGGAAGAGAGAGAGAGAGAGGGGGGGGCGGAAGAGAGGGGGAGAGAGAGAGAGAGATCCAGACAGAAGAGATAAAAAAACAAAAGCTGGAGAGAGCGAGAGAAACGTGATAAACAGGCAGCGCCAAACAAACCAACAGAGAAGACAGGAGTTTCAGGCAGAAAGCAAACATTCAAAGCCAAAGCCGTCTCGAGGGTGCCAGGCCGCCTTGGCTCCCTTGGCTACGGGCCTGGCTGCCTTGTAAGCACTCGCCTCCCCCTCCCCCCTCTGCCCCTCCCCTCTGCCTCTCCCCTCTGCCCTCCCCTCTCTCTTCTTCCTCTTCCCTCTTCCTCTCCTCCTTCTCCCGCTCCCTTTCTCTTCTTCCTCTGCCTCTTCCCCTTCTACTTATTCCCCTTCCTCTTTCCCTTCCTTTCCTCCTCTTCGTCTTCCTCTCTTTCCCATTTCCTTCCTCCTTCCCCTTTTCATCTTTTCCCCCTCCCATTCCTTGTTCCCCAACCCCGCCTTTCCAACAATCTTTGTTTAATTCAGTGTTGTTTTTCAACAAGGCCATAGTTTGAACAACAAGGAAATACTCGACACTGGATACATGGCATGAAGCGTCTATGTTATTATTTTTTCAGGTGGATGTGAATGTACATTTATACCCGACTTCAGATGTTTATCATACGCTCTAAACTTGGTCTTGTTAAGGACTTTCTCTGCAAAGCCACTCCTCATAACTCAGCTAACATAACACACAACACACAACATTAACCTTCCTCCCTCCTTCCCAGCCTCTCAAATTCCCAAGTCTGCAATGCCAGACATGCTAATATGCATAAATACATTTTAACTAGTCTACCGTGCGTACTCAATAGCATTCTTCAATCCAAGAACTACCGCTGTTCAACATGCTACATTTTACTTTTTTCAGAAACAATAATAAAAAAGTCTGAAACAATTATTTCGTATAAAGATCCGGTTCGCACAGTCACACGTCATTTCAGAGAATCGCAATTATGATTAAAGTAATAGCAGTAAGTATTGGTATGTAGTAGTACGAGGAGGAGGGAGGAGGAGGAGGAGGAGGAGGAGAGGAGGAGGAGGAGGGGAGGGGGAGGGGGAGGAGGAGGGAGGAGGAGGAGGAGGAGGGGAGGAGGAGGAGGAGGAGGGAGGAGGAGGAGGAGGAGAGGAGGAGGAGGAGGAGGAGGGGAGGAGGAGGGGAGGAGAGAGGAGGAGGAGGAGGAGGGGGAGGGGGAGGAGGAGGAGGAGGAGGGGGAAGGAGAGGAGGAGGAGGAGGAGGAGGAGGAGGAGGAGGGAGGAGGGAGGAGGAGGAGGAGGAGGAGGAGGAGGAGGAGGAGGGAGGATGAGCAGGAGGGAGGAGGAGGAGACGGAGGATAAGAGAGTAGGTGGGGGAGAGAGAAGAGGAAAGAGGAAGAACTGATACCATGGAGATGATACCAACAACAACAAAAAACAAACCAACAAGTATCACAAGAAAACTGCATAAACTAAGAAAAACAAACAAATAAATAAAATTAACATAAAAATCAAATACTAGGACCCCGCATCACAGAACAAGTCCACAGGCACCTCAGTCAGTCATCACTTCACACCATCATATCCTCTCTGGCACCGCGACGTCATCACCACGTGGCATTCGGGGGGGGGGGGCGAGTGACACAAACATCCGTGTCGGTTTGTCGGTTTGTTGGTTGGTGGATGGATTGGCTGCCTTGTTCGTTCCTTTCGTCATTTGGCATCGCATGTCTGTGGCGCTTACGATAATCTCTCATACTCATGGCGCCATTACTGCTACAACTGCCATCACTACAACTACAACTACAACCACTACAACTACAACTACAACTATAACCACTACCACTACAACCACTACCCCTACAACTACTACCCCTACAACTACTACCCCTACAACTACTACCCCTACAACTACTACCCCTACAACTACTACCACTACAACTACTACCACTACAACTACTACCACTACAACTACTACCACTACAACTACTACCACTACAACTACTACCACTACAACTACTACCACTACAACTGCTACCACTACAACTACTACCACTACAACTACTACCACTACAACTACTACCACTACAACTGCCACCACAACTACTACTACTACCACTACAACTACTACAATAATAATGATGATAATAATAACTATACTGGTAATATAATGCCAATAACAATAAAATGACAACAACTATAATGACAATAACTATAATGACAACAATAACAACCATAATAACAAGAAAATCAAGATGTAGAAAATAATAATAACCCAAACAATCACGACTATTGGCAACAATACCAGAAACATTTACAACGAAGACGACACACCCACAAAATAAACAAAACAAACAAACAAAAAAACAAGCACCAACCCAAACAAAAACCAAACAAGCACAAGCAGCACCCAAGCAAGCACCGAAGAGGCGGACAATGACCACCGGACAAAAGCTAATCAATGTGCACCCACGAACGGCAAGTGAACGACCCGCCATTGATTTACAAACCGGAAGTTCATGCACCTCAGGGGATGGGCGGGTGGATCTTGAATCTTTAATCGATTCATTCATCTATTTTATTTATTTATTTAATCATTTATTTATTTATCTATTTAATCACATTCATTTATTTAATCATTTATTTATTTAATCATCTATTCGTTTATTCATATATTTAATCATTTATTTATCTATCTATTTAATCATGTATTTATTTATTTATTTATTTCACGTATTCAAGCACCTCATTCACTCAACCTTATCTTCATTTACTCCCTCGCCCCGCCAAGACCAGGAGCTCGCCAGCCCGACCGCCCATCACGAGGCCAGTCGGCGGCCAGACCGAACCGCCGCGTCTGCCTCGCACCAACGCCCTTGGCCGGACGCTCGCTCACGCCGCCGGGAGAGGCAGACGAACCGGGGCCGTCGGAGAGATGACTAGTAACCGAGTGCCAGCGACCCCAGTGCCAGCGAACCGTCGAGCTCTTCGTCATGTTCGTTATTTCCGGATGAAATGATAAGAAATGGTTTTCATCGTCAGCAGCACACCTCCGACGCCTAGATCGTACCTCGCGTTTCAAAACTCACACCTCAGACTTCAAACCTTGTCCCAACTCGAAGGTATATTTAAGCGTTAGGTGTCACTGTGCCTGCAGAGACGAAGGTCACGCTTGACGTACCTAGATCAGGCTACGTGCCTACCTGGATCAGGCTACGTGCCTACCTAGATCGCCCACCCTTGTATAAGATATGTTAGGTCACGCTGCCTATTTACTGCAATTCATGCTTAGGGACTTCGGAAAAAGCAGGTGCCAAACGGCTTACTGCTGCGGAACGACCCTGGCAGGTCATCTCGAGTCACGGTGATGTCTTGGTCTTATCCGATGCAACCAAGCTTCTCTCGACGCCAGGGAAACACACGGCGTCTCGGGAGGAAGTCCAGCGTGACAGTGCCAGAGGGTGCCAGCGGGAAATCTCTGTTCTGCGGCACGTCGTGGCAAAGTTCGGTGACCTTGACCTTTGTGTTGGCTTAGGTGTTACTTTTTTTTCTAGCGACTAGTGAAGGCGATCACCTCGAAGCAAAAACGTTCTCTGTTGCAATGCGCCGCTCGTTCACCATGCGCTCCAAAGTTACCGAAGCAAAAACGCGATTAATTTAGCGACATCAGCTGTGACAACTTGTGACTTTCCCGCAATAACATCAGTAATTTACATAAGAAAAAAAAACAAAAAAAACTTGCGGGACGTCACGTTCGATACGCAGCGAGAAATAAAAACATATATAAACTAGATAAGACCGGAACAAACTGGATCTACAAACCGGATCAACCTACGCAATAAAAGGGAATGCCCCCCCCCCCGCCCCCCAAAGGTCTTAAAACCAAATACGGCAACACAGCCCCCCCCCCCCGCGTGTGGCCGAATCAAGAAAAGGGCGTTTATACCAAACCCATCCTGGGACAACTTCGCACAGGATAACCGACTAAGACTTGCAAATACCTCATTATCAAGCATTTCCTATTCAGTTTATACGGTTTTATCACTCTGAATATCAATCACTGATACAATGACTGATAATTGCCCTGAAGCTGATGCGTAAAACCGCTTCAGGGAAAGACGAAGGCGCACGCAACCATCAGCGAAGGGCTTCCGTTTCTCTGAATAATAAACAATTTCCGAATCTAAGCTGTGACTAGCATATTTATGGCTATCATCATGAAACATCTGCGGGATTCTCAGCTGGGCCTGCATAGATTTATTTATTCATTTATTATTTTTTTTTTTTTTTTTTTTTTTTTTTTTTTTTGTAAGCCGGTCTTAAAAGATGGAAGTTTTTTGGTTTGATAATCAGCGGTATCAAGATTATGCTAATCTACAGTAGGGTTCACGTTTATCAAACTTAAATCACGTTTTTTTAGAATCCCTTAAATGCCTTTCAACAGATATCAAAGGAAATTATCCCTTATCATTGCATCCACAACCAAGTATCATTTATTATTGCCTTCAACGCCAACGCCGTCGCGAGCATGGGAAACCGCGCGTGACTGGGATCGCAAAAGTTAATCAATTAATCAGTTAAACAATCAGAACACGACATTGCCTGTGAAGCCATTTACAAAGACATGGCGCCTATGGGAGTTCATGCGCCCATAACACGGGAATCAGGAAGGTGGTGACAGGAGAGGATGTGGAAAGGTATGAATGAGAACGAATATCTTCACAATACAAGAGATGTTTTTTACAGGTTTCGATTATATCTTCGTCAGAAATACACCGAAACCGGTAAAATACATCTCTTGTATTGTGAAGATATTCGTTCTCATTCATACCTGTTCACATTTGTCCACATGAACACGGTTCACAGGAAAGGGTCGTTAGAACATGAAAGTTATTGCTGTGTGTGTTGGAGGGGCGGGTTGTCCTAAGGGCTGACCTGTGTGTTAATTACAGAGTCCAAGGATTATATAATACGTGATATGTCGATGTGTAGATAAATTATCATCCATGTTATTGCAGATGTGTTCTTGGATCGCTTCTATAACGTTGGAGTGTACAAACAAGTTGTCTCATTGACCCAAATGGTTTCCTTTACGACTTTTCTTAATGAATATTTTTTTTGTTTTTTGTTTTTTTTACCAATGCAGTACTGGTAATATCATCCGTTTTTCTACCGCTTACGATGATACCAATTCGCATCGAAAATAACGCATTTCGCGCCACTATAAGCTTCCTAGTTCGTTTGTTTTTATCTGTTAACTTTATTCCCATTCACAGGAAGGAGAGGAGGAGGGGAGAAGGAAGATAACGTCAAGAGAAAAAAAGTGGGTGAAGGGAAAAAGAAAAAAAGAGGGGATTACATGAAGGAAGGAATAGGGGAGTGGGAGAAGGAGGAAGAGGAGGAAGAGGAGGAAGAGGAGGAGGAGAAAAAGAAGAAGGAGAGAGAAGAAGGAGGAGGAGGAGGATAAGGAGAAAAAGGAGGAGAAAATGGAGGAGGAGAAGGAGAAGACAAAAAGGGGGAGGTCGACGAGGAGGAGGAGGAGGAGGATCAAGACGAGAAAAGGGGAGTTTGGATAAGGAGGAAAGAGAAAGGAAAACGAATAAAGAGTATAAGAGGCGGGGCCGGTACACTAACGCCAAACTCTCCATCTAACTTTTTTTTTTTTATCTTTAGTATAACCATGAGAACCGCGGGAAAGTTAATTAAACGTCAAAAAAAAGAAAACGCACACAATCATGCTGTATCATAAAACAGCAGAATAGAATAAAAGTTAAAAAAATAATAATAATAATCAATACAAAATTGAGATTTTTTGACGATAAAAACTTCTTTTCCCCTCACCACCTTTATCCAAAATCCTCGTCCTCCTTCCCCAAAAATCTCCAACTTTCTTTCTCCTCCTCCCCTCCAACCCTTCTCCTCCCTCTCCCCTCCCTCCAACCCAACCCCCTCTCCTCCCCTCCCTCCAACCATCCCCTCCCCTCCAACCTTCAACCCCTAACCCCCCCCCTGCAGCGATGCTTTCCCCCCCAACCCTCCACCCCTCTTAACCCTCCCTCCCTCCCCTCCTAACCTTCCCTCCAACCCCAACCCTCCCTCCCCTCCCTCCAAACCCCCCAACCCCCACCTCATCCCCTCCCCCCAAACCCATACTCACTTGTAAATCGACGTCTCGAGGAGCGTGTCACTGGAGGCCGTGTCTGACATGCGGATCCCCTGCAGCGACACGTGGACGCTCACCCGCTCCGGCTTGCGTCCCTTCTGCTTGGCGGCGTGGATGATCCTCTTGATGGCCTCCGCGGTGGACGCCTCGCCCTTCGGTTCGTCCACCACCGTCGAGCCCAGGTACTTGCAGTAGAAGGTCACGCCCTCTACCACCGGCTCGCGGATGCTGGCCCACTCCTCCGAGAGCTCTGCGGGGGGGAGAGAGAGAGGGGGGTTAGTTAGGTTTTTGTGGGTTTGCTTCTGTTTTCGGATTTGTTTGCTTCTGACAGTATGCAGCCTTTCCTGTGCACACGCATTTCCGTTTAATGAATTTTCATTGGATTGATAAAACCGGCAGATAAAAGGGTAAAGGCTGGAAATAAAAAATAAAAAAGCTTAAGTTTAAATTTTAAAAAGTCTGTGATACTTCTTGCGTCATCTTATTTTCTAATTTGCTGGCATTTATTTATTCTTTTTCATCTTATTTTTATTTATTTCTTTTAACCTTCCAGGAGAGCTTTGTTTTGTTTTAGAAGAGAAAACGAAGGCTAAGGGGAGATAAGAAGAGCAAAAGAGGAGAGAACGAAGGAGAAGGGGGGATAAGAAGAGCAAAAGAGGAGAGAACGAAGGAGAAGGGGGGATAAGAAGAGTAAAAGAGGAGAGAACGAAGAAGGGGGGATAAGAAGAGTAAGAGGAAAGAAAGAAGGATAGGGGGAGAAAAGAAGAGTTAATCCGCTTCTTGCAACTCTTTCTTCTTTTATTGTCTTATTTACAAAGCAGTTTTTATTGTTGATTTTGAGTTTCAAAACAATTCTGAATACGTCATGTTGGATCTTTGGGCAATCAAATACTTTCGGATTGTCAATCTTCCTCTTTCTACATCTTTGATTTTTGTTTCATTTGGCCCTTAAAAAACTGTTTCTTGTCCTTATGGTGCGTGTGTGCGTGCGTGTGTGTATGTATGTGTGCGTGTGTGTGTATGTATGTGTGCGTGTGTGTGTGTGTATGTGCGTGTGTGTGTATGTATGTGTGCGTGTGTGTGTATGTATGTGTGCGTGTTGTGTGTGTATGTATGTGTGCGTGGTGTGTGTATGTATGTGTGCGTGGTGTGTGTGTGTATGTGTGCGTGTGTGTGTATGTATGTGTGTGTGTATGTATGTATGTGTGCGTGTGTGTGTATGTATGTGTGTGTGTGTGTGTGTGTATGTATGTATGTGTGCGTGTGTGTGTATGTATGTATGTGTGCGTGTGTGTGTATGTATGTGTGTGCGCGTGTGTGTGTGTATGTATGTGTGTGCGTGTTGTGTGTATGTATGTGTATGTTGTGTTGTGTGTGTATGTGTGTGCATGTGTATGTGTATGTATGTATGCATGCATGTGTGTGTATGTATGCATGCTGTGTGTATGTATGTATGCATGCATGTGTGTGTATATGTGTGCGTGCGTGTGTGTGTGTGTGTATGTATGTATGTATGTGTTGTGCGTGTGCGTGTGCGTGTGCGTGTGTGTGTGTGTGTGTGCGCGTGCGTGTGCGTGTGCGTGTGCGTGCGCGTGCGCGTGCGCGTGTGTCTGTGTACTTATCCTATTTTAAATTTCCCTTTTCATACATCTGTATCCATCCATAAAAAAAAAAAATATGAAAGGGATACATTGACACATTACATTTCGTCCATGTAATGATAAATAAATAAATAATAAATGGTCGACGTCACTGCATAAACCACGTGAGAATTATAACGTTCATTACTACTTAGCTTTATAAATATCTTTACATAATACGGATTCAATTACGTACAGATTGTGGTAATTAGAACATTAATTCTAGAATCGTAACAAACACAATTTTATAATTAAAAGAATTATTGTCACATTACATAATTATCACAGCTTTTCCACTGTGTCATCTGGATTATCGCCATTGCGCTATTCCCTTGCACGGTTGGTTACAAAACCCCATTTAATTCCACGCCAAACTCGGTTTCATGTCAATTAAGTCAAAATACAAGGTTTTACTTCGTGTCACTGGCAATGACAGGTGAAGTTGTCTGCTGGCTATTTACCTTTTTTGTTTTTATTTCCCTTTTCCTTTTTTTATTATTTTTTCTTTCGTACGTAATCATAAATACCAACCATCGGGTGACTATTTGAGAAGCGTGCCTGGAACGGTTCCAAGGTTAGAAAAAATTATAAATTCGTCCGTGACATCTCGTAAAAAAATATAAAAAAAGACAAACGGGCAACTCCGGCCCCGCAGATGCCAACGCTCCGCCTCGATTCCCGGGCGACACAAAATCGGCACAAAAACACGCGAGCTGGCAACTCCACCGCCGAACGATGCCCACTCTTCCGAGAAAATGAATCTCCCGCGCTCGGCAGATTCGCAAATAAGTGAAATCGGCCGAGCTAAAATGCAACGATTGCACGTTTAAAGGATGAGTGCAAATGTCCTTTGTGAAATCTCAACTGGGTGGAAAGAGAAGGAGAAAGAAAAATAATACACCCTACTGCAGAGACCCGTAACAGCGGCGGTTTAAAATCCTTTCGAGTTGAATTCGGTTCACGAACGTTACATAACAACCGAGGATACACCTTCCTCGCACTCTCAGCATCAGGACACCTAATGTGACCAGCAGGTACAGGTGTGGCGTGGTCACGAGTGTGAGAATTTCACTGCCATGGTAACTAACCGTACTTGTGTATTAGTTTCTTTTCTGCATTTCATCAGAAAGGAAAGAGAAAGAATGGACATAATCTTTGACCACGAAATATGAGGACGTGTGTGAATAAGCAGCATCAGAATGAGGAAAAGGAGTAACCAAGCATGAGTATGAGTCGTGACTGAGAGCCCCGGTCTGTCCTTGTGTGCGTGTGTGTGAGAGAGAGAAAGAGAAAGAGAGATGGAGAGAGAAAGAGAAAGAGAGAGGAGAGAATGGAGAGAGAAAGAGAAAGAGAGAGAGAGAGAAAGAGAAAGAGAGAGAGAGAAGAGAAAGAGAAAGAGAGAGAGAGAGAAAGGGAGAGAGGGAGAGAGAAAGGGAGGGAAGAGAGAAAGAGAGAAAGAGGAGGGAGAGAGAAAGAGAGAAAGGAGGGAGGGAGAGAGAAAGGGAGAGGGGGAGAGAGAAGAGAAAGGAAGGGAGAGAGAAAGAGAAGAGGGAGGGAGGGAGGGAGAGAGAAAGAGAGAAAGAGAAAAGGGAGGGAGGGAGAGAGAAGAGAGAAAGGGGGAGGGAGGGAGGGAGGGAGAGAGAAAGAGAGAAAGGGAGGGAGGGAGAGAGAGAAAGGGAGGAAGAGAGAGAAAGGGAGGGAGGGAGAGAGGAAAGGAGGGAGGGAGAGAGAGAGAGAGAGAGAGAAGAGAAAAGAGACAGAGGGAGAGAGAAAGAGACAGAGAGAAGAGACAGAGGAGAGAGGAAGAGAGAGGGAGAGAGAAAGAGACAGAGGGAGAGAGAAAGAGACAGAGGGAGAGAGAGAAAGAGACAGAGGGAGAGAGAAAGAGAGAGAGAGAGAAGAGAGAGGGAGAGAGAAAGAGACAGAGGGAGAGAGAAGAGACAGAGGGAGAGAGAAAGAGAGAGAGAGAGAAAGAAAGAGAGGAGAGAAAAAAAGAAAAAAGAAAGAAAGCGAAAGAGAGAGGAGGAGTAAAAATAAGTGAACACTTAAGCTTTTGTCCTTCCCAAGTAGCTGCCGCGTCTTAGCCTTCCCTTTCAGAGGTCGACAGCCTCACCTGGCGGGATTCTCGAACAAGGAAAAAAAAGGACAAACCGGTAACAGAAATTCCTAAAACGAAAACGCAAAACAAGATTTATAAAACCTAACAAAAGCCCAGAATTCACAAAAATGCAACAACAAAACCCGTTAATTTTTTTAAGTCTGTAGTAACAGCACGTGACTCATCCTATTAGTAAACAGAGCACGAATTCCTTTTAAAGAGCAAACAAATGCAAAATAAATACACGACTTCAACAGCTGTTTATTACGTAGACACCTTGAATGACTCATCGCCTGTGAGTAAACAGAGGGAGAGGGAGGGAGGGAGAGTGGGGAGAGAGAGAGAGTGGATATATATATATATATATATATATATATATATATATATATATATATAAGAGAGAGAGAGAGAGAGAGAGAGAGAGAGAGAGAGAGAGAGAGAGAGAGAGAGAGAGAGAGAGAGAGAGAGAGACAGAGACAGACAGACAGACAGACAGAGACAGACAGACAGACAGACAGACAGACAGACACAGAGACAGACAGACAGACAGAGACAGACAGACACAGACAGACACAGACAGACAGACAGAGACAGACCGACAGAGACAGACAGACGGAGAGATGGAGAAACGGAGAAATGAAGAAAGAGAGAGATGGAGAAAGAGAAAGAGAAAGAGAAAGAAAAGAGAAACGAGAGAGAGAGACAGACAGACAGATAGACAGACACAGATAAGAGACATCAAAACTACTTTAATAATCGATCACATCTTTAGAAATCCTTCACGCAGAAAAAAAAAATACCAAACGGAAATTAACGCTCACTATCACACGCCTTCTTGTTTACCGGGTAATTAGTATTAAGTGGTACGGCCTGCTTAATCACCTGCTTAATTGGGCCTCACCTGCTTAATTGGGCCGAGTCGTTAATCCGCCGAAAGTGCCTTCCTGCTAATATGGGTTAATGCAGTCTTGGCTTTAATTATTGAGGATGGGGAGGAGAGAGGGAAGAGAGGGAAGAGAGGGGAAGAGAGGGGAGAGGGGAAGAGAGGGGAGAGAGGGGAAGAGAGGGAAGAGAGGGGAGAGGAGGGGAGAGAGGGGAGAGAGAAGAGAGGGGAAGAGAGGGAGAGAGGAGAGGGGAGAGAGGGGAAGAGAGGGGAGAGGGAAGAGAGGGGAGAGAGGGAGAGAGGGAGAGAGGGAGAGAGGGAAGAGAGGGAGAGAGGGAGAGAGGGAAGAGAGGGAGAGGAAGAGAGGGGAAGAGGGAAGAGAGGGGAGAGAGGGGAGAGGGGGAGAGAGGGAAGAGAGGGAGAGAGGGAAGAGAGGGAGAGAGGGGAGAGAGGGAAGAGAGGGGGAGAGAGGAGAGAGGGGAATGAGAGGAACGATGAGAGGGGGGGGAGGGGAAG
>NW_020868431.1:718989-720904 GCF_003789085.1 Penaeus vannamei | reverse complement strand
AAACACGAACAAGGGAACACAAAGATGGTAAAAACATAAGTTGTGGCCACACCCTGATAGGGCCATTGTGTTTATGAATGGAAAAAAACCTTGGTTGTTCGCAACCAACTAACATCCCAACCATGGACTGGACACCTCTGAAAAAAGCATTTTTACAATTTAGTTTTCTTCCAAAAGACTAGAAGCCGAGAAACGCAGACACACTAAGAACCTTCCTCCAACAATGGCAGTTTGTTGGAAAACAAAGTTGACATATTAATCGGAATGCTCTCCGAACAACAGGCAACATCAAACAGAAGGATAGATCAGAAGCAGGAATGCGAAGAGGCAGCAGACGTCACGACCTCCCCCCCCCCCCCATCCCATCTGACCTCCCTTTCCTGCCCTTGACCAATTCCCCTTTGTATCTCCTCTCTATCAGAATGTCCTCTACCTCTACCCTTGAATCCCCCTCCACACCCTCCCTATCTGCTGTACCCGTGACCAACGACCCTCCAGGCTCCCTCCTCTCTCTCCCCACCCGCAGCCAGTGAGCAGGCGTGCGCCCTTGCTCACTCGCCAGCCTCCCCGAGTACCAAAACACCTCAGCAGTCTGTGAACAACTCACCAGTCAACAAGAACCATCTGCACAAAGAACGCTTAAGCGAAGCTTTGAAAAAAATAATGAAAAAACAGAAGGAAGTCGAGCAGAATCGGCAGTGGATTGACGCAAATCACTAGGTGCCAGGAGTCCCTCCTCCCACAGCCCCCCCCCCAGCTCTACCTCCAGCTCCAGTAGTGCCGCCGGTTGTGATCAACAACCACGAAGGAAGAACAGACCGAGATGCTGAAGATGAGGGTTTCGTCAAAATCACATCAAGGAAACAAAAAAGAAAGAGAGAACGACAAGCAGCAAAGCCCTAAGTAGGAACTGATCGACCTTTATAGCCCAAGTTGAAGAATGTCAAAGTGCTCCTAAACAGAAACAAGTACAATCGTGATCAGAGGGTTTGGCAAGGCACTGCCGTCAGCAAGACCGGCGGTCAGAATAGAACACATAAATGCACAGTATTTCTTAGGACAAAAATGGTCATAATAGAGAAGAATCTTGATATATTATGTATAAGTGAAATGGCCTTACCAATTTAGGTTATATATTTAGGTTATATTAATAATAGAGATGGCCTAATTTCTTATATATATAGTGTATGATAAATTAATTGCCAATTCGTTTTATAGGAAGATGATAGAAGAAAACTTACACTCAAAGAAAGGTCACTGAAAAAGAAACCTTTTCATCCTGGGCGATATAATTAATTTAAATTCAACGTTGATTAAGATAATTAGGAAAAACTAATTTGAGCAAATGGTAAATGAATCTACAAGGATCACAGATAACAGTTCGTCATTAATTGATGTAATAATAACAAACAAAGCTGACAGCATTCTACATACAAGCATCATCCGATGCCATGTGCCAGGCCCACATTGAAGACTGATGGAACCAATTCAGGGAAATATTAAGGGAATCAGCACTCTTGGGCCCAAACAGAGGACAAATCGGGATTGGTTCGACGAGAACAACGACCAGATTGCATTTATAGAGAAAAGTGCAGAAAAAGTTTTGCGATATGCAACATCCTGAACTGCTTCATCAGCTCTATGTCTGAGGGATCACTGCCTGAGACTCAGTGTGGATTTAGACAGGCCGCAGCACCATCGACATGGTCTCTTCTGTAAGTCGACCAAAAGAAATGCATTGAGTATCACATAGATCTAACCAAGGCCTTCGATACAGCTAGCAGGGAGCCCTTTGGATCATCCTCACTGAACTCGGCTGCCCAAGGAAGTTCATCCATGAAGGAATGAGTGTTGTTCTCACTGATGAGGATTCATCGATGCCTTTTAACATGGCCAATGGCGTGAAACAAGGCTG
>NW_020868431.1:698989-711489 GCF_003789085.1 Penaeus vannamei | reverse complement strand
TAGCACCGGAGTGAGAAGCGCACGGCGTAAGGAGAGGGAAGGCAGGCCTGATTCAACGTATAGTTCTCAACAGGAGAGGCGGAAGGTGCCTGGGCCAAAGCGTAGACTGCAGTGAGGGATAGTATCAAGGTGAGTAAGAAGAGAGGTAGAGGCAGAGGAATAGATATGAGAACCCCATAAGAGTGGAGAGTATGGAGATAGAAGAAGGTTTTGCGGTCTGAACCCCAGAATATATAACAAGACTCTGTAGGATTCGGAGGTGGCAGCGAGTTTCCCTTAAATGTAAAGGATGTGGTCTCACGAGGAGCGTTTGGAGTCAAAAATTACTCTATGGAATTTGCCTGAGAAGCGGAAGTGGAGAGGGGTATCATATAAGGAGAGTAGACGAAATTGGAAAAAAATGGAGATAGAAAAACGGAAGCCGAGGTCAGTGGCCCAAGAAGAGATTAAAAGACATTGCAGACTGGATTTATTGACGGAGAATATGTAAAGAAGGGTTCGATGGATATCGGCAGTAGTTGGAGTTGAGGGGGATGGGTTGTGTTGGGAGGGAGTAGGAGGAGGATTGATATCGGTAGTAGGCGAAATTGAGTGGGTTAGGTTGTGTTGAGAGGGAGTAGGAGGGAGGGGTGTAGGGGGAATATGAGCCGGAGGGGGATGAATATCGAGTCACTTCGAGTATGGAGGGAGCAAGAGGTGTGGAATTTTGTGTCTCAAACATAGTTTTGGATATCATCCATAGTTTCTGCAGTGGAGTTGGTTGGAGAGTTTTGTGTCACAAAGGTTCTCTTATGAGAGGGGGATGAGGAGACTAGTGTCTGAGGAATGAAAGTAAAGGTAGGTGAAGGTGAGTGTGCAGTAGGGGAAGAAGGGGTGGAACGTTCAGTCTGTCTGCTGTGGGTAGTGCGGGAAGGGAGAGGGGATGGTGTTGGGGCTGTAGTTGAGATTGGAGTGCCTGGGTTTAGAGTAAAAGAATTTGACTGGGGGAGGTAGAATGTAGAAGTGGAAGTGGAGAAGTAAGTAGGTATAGGGGAGGATGTATGAACATCTTGAGGTGGAGGGGGAGGGGCAGAGGGGGCGACATTACGAGAGTAGGGAGTATAGAGAACCTTGTCGGCGTGCTTGGCTTTTGGAGTGAGGCCATCTTTGTATCTGAGAGTTGCTACCTCAGATTCAAACTTGTAAGTGGGACAGCCTCTATAAAATACATTATGGGGGCCGCCGCAATTAGCATATGTACGTGTTTGTGCTGAGCAGTTTGATCGGTTATGACCGGGTCGGGCACATATGGCGTATCGGTCTGTGGAGAGGCAGTGTTTAGCAGGATGTCCAAATCGCCAACAGTTTTGACATTAACGGGGAGGAGGTTAGTATGGTTAAACAGGGAGGGATTGTCCACCAATGTAGATACGAACGGGAAGGTCATGTGTACTGAAAGTAATTTTGGCAATGTTGGTGGGTTTCTATCGATGACCTCTAGGAGGAATGGTGTAGCAATGTACAGACTTCACGTCTTGGTCTTTGAGGCAGCCGAGTGTCTTCTCTACAGTCTGACCATCTTTGGTATCGACTGGGCAATTTGCTGAGGAGATAGAGACAGTTCCGGTACAAGTATTAAGAGTTGGATGAGGTTCTGCAGGAATGGGGTTGCCATAGAGATCAGTTAGATTTGATAATATAGCTTCAGTTTCAGATCTGATTGTTACGAGACGGGAGGGATCGCGTCTGGTATGGAAAGGGACTCTGCCCACTTGTTTTTGGAGGCATTGTTGAAAGAGAAGAGTGTTACCTGAGTAAGGAGCTGTTGGGGGGATCACGAAAAATCGGTCCCGAATAGCTGGGCTAAATAAGAGTATTTAAGATATTTGTAGGGTTGGTGGCGGTAGAAGGACGGGGACGTGTGGAAGAGGGATTTTTGTTGAGGGGGGTAGAGTAGGAATGTCTTCTGGAGATTGAGACGGCTTGGGTAGGTAATGCACTAATAGGCATTGCGGAGTGGGTAGCAGTTTCAGTATGGTCGGGAGAGAGTCGGCGAGGGGGGCCATTGGGGGGCTAGAGTCTGAATTGGTGTGGCTATTTGATGAAGGGGCAAGCCCCATTGCCTCTAATATGGGTATTCCTTCATTACTGGTCAAGGGAAGCCTTGATTATGTAGGGGAAATAAACAATCCATCCCCTCAGAGCCCCTTAAGGGGGTAAGGACTAGACAACTAAATCAGGGGAATACCGTGCCCATGGTTCCCGCAGGCCGTTCAGGGCTAGCCAAGGTCAGCCTTTCATCCTTTCAGCACGCTTACACTTTAGGAAGTAGATAGTAGAAGGGGTTAGAGAAGGGATGGAAACAAGAAAGTTGGAGGGAGAAAAGGCCATCCAAAATTAGTTGAGTCGAGGGCTGAGGCCCTAGGCAGGGGAGATCCTGCATTGGTCTGTCTCCGTCTCCTAAGCCCCCCCCCCCCCACGACAACAACGGGCAAGGGATTGGGGGGTACGAGATGATAGCTACTGAAGAATGTGGTATGTGTGGTATATGTATTAGGTCAAAGAAAACGGCTAGTACTGAGTGAAGGCATGCAAAGGCAGAAGACATAAAATTTTCAAAATGTGAGTGCTTCGAGCACGACGATCCAAATTGAGAAGAGAAAAAGGCTGTGGGATTCAAGGAACCAAATAAGCCGTAGATTGAACATTCTTTTTAGCAATTTGCACAAACAGCTAGTCAGAGCAATGGGCCGATAGTCTTAAAACTGTGACAGCTGCAGAAGGAGACTTTTTGAGGTGGAAATGTAGAGGGCGCGACGAAAGAGGGAGTGGTATGAAGTGATGTAGTGCTATGAAGGGGAGGGCAATAAGTTTGAAGAGTTGTAATAAGGGACGAGGATGTAGGAAATGGAAATGATTGTGCCGGTGATGGGTGTTAAGGATATTGGGATAGAGGGAGGAGTTTCTCTTGGAGGTTGAGTTACCTGGGTAGATGGTTCAGGTTGGGTTCAGTTGGCAGCAAGTGTCAATGATGGGCGTGTAGTAGAAGTGACCGGAGCCGTAACTAATAGAGAGCCAGGGGTCAGTAAACCTGAAGAATTAGATTCAGGGAGGCTAGTTAATGGTTAAGATAAATGTGCTAGACATCTAAGGTCATATAGCACTATAAGAAGGTATAGTAAAGGGGGATGTCAGGTGATAGTTGCTATGTGTCAACTATCTAGAGTAGTGTTGAAAGGTTGGAGATGAGGGAAAAGGTTATGGTGGTTTAGGTAAGGGAGTTAGATCAAGTGAAGGATATTTATGCGTCTGAGGAAGGAGAACAGGTTGTCAAGGCAGAAGCTGTGGGATTATGTAAGGATGTCTGATATGTTGGGAGGTCGGTGAAGGGAGGATAGGTGTGGAAAAGCAGAAGTACGTGCTGTATTAAAGCGTGGACAGGACAAGAGAATGTGTTGGACTGAAAGAGGGACGTTACATAGAGGACATAGGGGCGGGTCTGAGCGTGACATTAGATAGGCGTGTGTTAGGCGAGTGTGGCCAATACGTAAGCGTGCGAGGGCCGTCTCCCAAGTGTTTTTGTGAAATGGAGCTGACCA
The DNA here is from genome assembly GCF_003789085.1 of Penaeus vannamei. Lineage (NCBI taxonomy): Eukaryota > Metazoa > Arthropoda > Malacostraca > Decapoda > Penaeidae > Penaeus > Penaeus vannamei. Next base: position 707,911 of record NW_020868431.1, on the reverse strand, counting down.
AGAGGAGATTGATGGTTTTACGGTATGTAATTTATTGTTGTGGAGTCTTGACCAAAAAGATTGCCATCGGGTATACAAGAAGGTTTTAAAGTGGGGGTAGTAATCCGTAACTGGAATATGAGAAGCGTTGTTGAGGTGATGTGGACATTGCGGCATAGCGTGCAAGAGTATCTGCCTGTTCATTGCCAGGGATTCCAACACGGCTGGGTACCCAGCAAAATCTGACAGATTTGTGACGTGTGGATTGATAGAACAACCAGTTCTGGATCTTACAGACAAGGGGATTGGTCGAGTGCATAGACTTTATGAGGTTAACGTTAAACAGTTACGGGAGTTAGTAAAAATAGTAAAAGAAGAAGAGGAGAATGAGTATATGCGTCTTAAGGCAAAAAGGAGTGCATATAGTTCTGTAGTAAGGACACTAGATTCAGGAGGGAGGGTGTATTTGAAAGTGCAATTTGGAAATGTTACTGCGAATCCAGCTCTTGAGATGGATTTGGAACCGTCAATGTAAACATGAATGCTGGAGGAATGAATGGAGACATGGTCAAGGAAATGAGTGAGAAGGATAGAGGGAGGGATATCTGATTTTGGTGGGTCAGGGAAAACTGAGGAGCAAATACAGGGGTTGGGTATAAGCCATGGAGGAATGGAATGGATAGAAGGTGGGAGAGGTCGGAGGTGAGGAAAGGGGGAATGGGAGAGGAGGGTATCCATGCGTACGGGGAGAGGAGTTGGTAAACGTGGAGAAGAGGTAAAGGTATGAAGTAAGGATTGTGGAATAATTAGTTTGGTAAGGGAAAATTGGTGAAATCGAGCATAGCATCGGAGAGAGAGAAGGGCTCGACGTCGAGAGAGGGACGGCATGCCTGATTCAGTATATAGGCTCTCAACTGGAGAGGAGCGGAAGGCGCCTAGGGCTAAGCGGAGACCGCTGTGGTGGATTGTATCAAGGTGAGCAAGAAGAGAGGTTGAGGCAGAGGAGTAGATATGGCATCCATAATCTAGAGTGGAGAGAATCAAGGTAACGAAGATGGAGGAGAGTTTTGCGATCTGAGCCCCAGGAGATGTGGGAAAGAGTTTGTAAGATTCGGAGGCGGCGTTGAACTTTTCTTTGATGTACAAGATATGGTCTCGCCAGGACAATTTGGAATCAAATATAACGCCTAGGAATTTGCCAGAAGAACGGTATTGGAGTGGAGTGTTAAGAAGAGTGGGGGTTTGGGGATCGTACGTGAGCGAGAGAAAAGGATGTGGAAAGATTTGGAGGTAGAGAAGCGAAAGCCATGGTTGGTGGCCCAAGAAGTTACTGATATTATTACAGACTGTAGGAATTGATAGAGATCTGGCATAGATGTGCCCAGATGCATATAGTGATGCTCGGTCTCTTGGTGGTAGGACTGAGACTATGTCATTTACAGCAAGAAGGAATAAAGTGGTACTTATTCACTGAAATCACTGTGATCCAGCGGCGAAGAAAGATGCGAATAGCTGTGCACGGGACAGAAGTTTGTATGGGAGGTATGACATAAGGTGTTTTATGATGGATAAGTATAGACGAGACATAAAGGGAGTACGGGGAAGAGATAAAATGGTAATTGGGAATTGGAATAGGAGGGTATGTGAGAAAAGTCTCTTGGGGGCAGATAATAGATGGATTATAAGAAGCAAGGATATGACGTAGGTCTGATCTATGAGAGCGGAAACCGCGAATATTCCAATGTAGGAGAGCTATTTCTTAGTTGATTTACTAATGATAACGCAAGTACGTGTTGGGGAATTTGAAGGGGAAGGAGCTAGGGGGTGTAAAGGAGGGATATTATGAGGTAGGGAATCTGGAGAAGGGCATTGTTGTGACATGAGTGATTCTCGTGTGTATCCGGGAGGGAGTGCAAAGGATAGAGAGGATGGAGGGAGGGAGAATGTGCCTATAGTTGGAGTTGAAGGGGGTGGGTTGTGTTGGGAGGGAGTAGATGTGGGGGGAGTATTGGTGTTAGGAGGATGAATATCGGAAGGATGGATAGTTGGAGTTGAAGGGGATGTGTTGTCTTGGGAGGGATTAGGAGGAAGGGGTGTAGGGGTGCTGTGAGTAAGAGGGGGATGCATATCAGGAGGATGGGTATTGGGAGGATGGATATCGGAGGTGGACGGAATTGAGGGGGTTAGGTTGTGTTGAGAGGGAGTAGGAGGAAGGAGTGTACGAGGGGGATGGATATCAGGAGGATGGGTCGGGATTGAGGGGGTTAGGTTGTGTTGAGAGGGAGTAGGAGGAAGGGGTGTAGGGGGATATTGGTAGGAGGGGTATGAATATCGGCAACCACTTCAAGTGTGGATGGAGCATGAGTTATGGAATCTTGTGTCTCAAGCATATAGCTTTGAACGTCATCCATTGTTTCTGCAGTGGAGTTGGTTTTGTGAGAAGGTAATTGTTTCTGCAATAGAATTGGTTGGAGAGGTTTGTGGGATAAAGGTTTTCTTATGAGGAGGGGCAGAGGAGACTGGTGTCTCAGGAACAAAGGTATAGGTAGGTGGAGGTGATTGTGCTGTAGGGGAAGAAGGGTTAGAACGTTTAGTCTGTCTACTGCGGGGAGGGAGAGGGGTTGGTGTTGGGGCTGTAGTTGAGATAGGAGCTGTGGTTGAGATTGGGGTGTCTGGGTTTAGAGTGGCAAAGGAATTGGTCTGAGGGATGTAGAATGTAGAAGTGGAAATGGGGACATTTTGGGGTGGAGGGGGAGGGGCTGAGAGAACAATGTTACTAGAGTATGGAATATGAGAGAAACCTTGTCGACGTGCTTCCTGTCTGGCTTCACGTAAAGTGAGACCATTTTTGTATCTGAGAGTTGCTACCTCAGATTCAAACTTGTAAGTGGGACAGCCTCTATAAAATACATTATGGGGGCTGCCGCAGTTAGCACATCGTGTTTGTGCTGAGCAGTTTGATCGATTATGACCAGGTTGGGCACATATGGGGCATGGTCTGTGGAACGGCAATGTTTGGCAGGATGTCCAAAGCGCCAACAGTTTTGACATTGACGGGGAGGGGGTTGGTATGGTCGAACAGGGAGGGATTGTCCACCGATGTAAGGGAAGGTCATGTGTACGGAAGGTAATTTTGGCAATGTTGGTCGGATTCTTTCGTTGACCTTTAGGAGGAATGGTGTAGCAATGTACTGATTTCACATCTTGGTCTTTGAGGCATCCTAATGTCTTTTCCACAGTCTGACCAATCTTTGGTATCGACTGGGCAGTTTGCTGGGGAGAGAGAGACAGTTCCGGTACAGGTATTAAGGGTTGGATGAGGTTCTGCAGGAATGGGGTTGCCAGAATGATCAGTTAAATTTGATAGTGCTATAGATTCAGTTTCTGATCTGACTGTTACAAGACGGGAGTGATCGCGTCTGGTATAGAAAGGGACTCTACCTACTTGTTTTTGGAGGCATTGTTGAAAGAGAAGAGTGTTGCTTGAGTAAGAAGCTGTAGAAGGGATCACGAAAAATCGGTCCCATTTAGCTGGGCTAAACAGAGTATTTAAGATTATCTGTAGGGTTGGTGGTGGTGGATGGTCGGGGATGCGTGGAAGAGGGAGTATTATGGAATGATGGAGAATAAGGCTGCAAGGTAGTAATAAGGGAGGATTGGTTGCTTGATGAAAGTTGCGGGGGTAGAGTTGATGAATTTGAGGAAGTTGGGTGGGTAGGAATGTCTTCTGGAGATTGATTTTCTGCTTGGGTGGGTAATGCACTAGTAGGCATTGAGGAGTGGGTAGTAGTTTCAGTATTCAGAGCCGTGGTCAAAGGAGAGCCTGGGTTGGGGCTATTTGATAAAGGGGCTAGCCTCATTGCCTCTAATAAAGGGATTACATTTCATTACTGGTCATGGGGAACCTGGATTATATAAAAGGCATCAACTGGTTCACCTCCATCACTAGTGAAAGGTAAGGGCTAGATTAGTCGGGAGTACCGTGCCCATAGTTCCCGCAGGCCGTTCAGGACTGGCACAAGGTCAGCCTTTCATCCTGTCAGCACGGCTCTCACACCTTAGGAAGTAGATAGTAGAAGGGTTTGGAGAAGAGATGGAAACAGAAAGCTGCAGGGGGAAAAGACCATGCAAAATTAGTTGAGTCGAGGGCTGAGGCCCTAGGCAGGGGAGATCCTTGCATTGGGTCTCAGTCTCCATCTCCTAAGCCCCCCCACGACAACAACTGGCAAGGGATTGGGGGGGGGGGGAGGCTAGTTTACAAAGAGGCAAGCCTCAGTGCCCCTAAAGAGGGTACAAAATCTTCATTACTGGCCATGGTAAGGCAAGGGGTAAGGGCTAAACAATCAATCACGGGAATCCTGTGCCCATGGCTTCCTGAGGCTGTTCATGACTGGCACAAAGTCAGCCTTTCATCCTTTCAACAAGGCTCTCACACCTCAGGCACGAGACAGGGGAAGGAGTTGAGGAAGGTAAGGAAAAGGAAAGGAGAAGAAAAGATCATGCAAAATTAGTGAAGCCGAGGGCTGCGGTCCAAGGTAGGGGTGATCCCCTATGTTGGGCCCCAGTCTCGGTCTCCTTAGCCCACTAAAACAAGAAGGGATTGGGGAGGGGAGGAATAATGAAAAAGAAGGAACCACTTTATGATTACAACCATTTATTTGTGTTGCACATGAGAAGACAATATAACAAAGCCTTATTCTAATGATAATACTATTGTCAAGGAGACCACATACTGCACCATTAATGTTGGGTCCAATCATAATTTTTACTCCTTTTTCTTGCCAAATGAGACATTACATAAGCTTGATTCTATATCATGAAGGAGTCTTCTAAGCATAAAGGTAACGAGAGATCCATTCTAGAAATATTTCAATAATGCATTAAATGTCTGAAAAATTTACCCAAAAAATAATACATGACTGGAATAAAAATATAAATCATAAACAAATTCATAAACAAAAACCTGTTATATGCCTTACTTTCAATAATTGAAACCACAACACAGAGTCTTTGTCTAAGCTTGAAACGTGAGTCATCCCTGTAACTCGCCCAAGAAGGCAACAAACTGCTTGCTACCCATGTGACTTTTACCACAGCAAACACGAACTCTTGCTGCATGAAAGGAGAGAGTATTAAGACAGAAGACTGAGTGTTTTGCAACTGAATGAATATCAGTATAACCTGCCTTACCGAACTCAAGGTATACACAAAATCATAGTCAAGGACAGACTAAATATTACCATGTGTAAGGAACTAGATCTACTGAGGCTTATAGGCCACCATGCAGCATCATGGAATGGAGTGGGAGAAGGGAGAAAGTAAGGCAGAAAGAAAGAAAAACAATAACAAAAGTAACAAAAATTTCCTTAAATTGGTAAAGAAAACAATACAGTATAATAACAATCATAGAAAAAAAAACACTGTAAATCAGAGGGGTATATAGAAGTGCATCAGGTGCCACTGTAGCACTAAGGTTCAATATCTACCACTGGCTGGTTATCATGATGGTCCTTAGTGTCCAGTCACCATATTCTCCGTTGATATGTTTCTCTATTTAATACATAGGGATGATGAATGACTATAAAAATCAGGTATCATAAGTAAATAAATAAATACAAAAAGTACCCCTACTGCCTTATCTTTAAGCTTCCACAATCAGCATCCGAAACCATGCATCTTACACAAATATAATTACCAAAACTTGCAAAGGTTTCATCAACATAAAAACCTAAGATTGTAAATAATATAAAAATAATAAAAACATAAAAAATTATATATATAAAAGATACATATCAACACTGATATATATTGGCAACATAAAAGTTTATATGGAGAGACCAGGAAACATATAAAAATAATCTTTGACAAAGCAAGTAGAACCAACTCACATAAGAAGTGATATCATACAAGGAATATGAACTTACATAAATCAGTCAACAAAACATGAGAACTGGAGGAAAAGCCTCCAAATCTTCAAACACAAGAAGAAAAAAAAGAAAACAATGAAAAGAAATAACTCAAGACAAAATCAGCAAAGAATTTGAACTGACTAATTCCACTAGATGCCGGTTCCTGATATTGTCCTAAGTCATACTAGAGATGGAAAATCAAACATTATTTCTTTGGTGGAAAAATCTATCACATCATAATTCATATTTGGTAATACTCATAAATGAAAGAAAAGAAAAGAAAAAAAAAATCTTCACAAGAGTGTGACTCAACCTTAATATTTTTACAAATGTGGATAAATAAGAAACTGGAATGATAATTAAATGAAATTCAAAAGATGACTCAAAACAAACAATTACCTCCCCTTAGAACTCCACATTTGAACACCCATATTCAGAAGCAATCTGGAATGATATTTGGAATATATCTCTTCACAACACTTGTAATGCCAACCTAGAGGCACAAAAGGCAAAAACATTAACTCTCCATAAATATGTTGACTTTCAATGGTTCTTCTGAGATTCAGCTTTGACCAGACAACTCAAGATACTAAATAATGAAAGCTTCAACACTCTGGCAATAGAGCTTTGATAATTCTCATGGCTGTGCAAAAATCATTTTAAAACACATCTAAGTCAGGCCAGAGTTCCCAAACCTTTTTTCCCATTAAATCATTTGACCACTGGTGATCTAGACTAACTACTTATTCATTACATGTTCCCCTGCATACTCATGCTGTAGTAAAACCTGCATGAAAATCTCAGTGAGTATCTTCCCTAAGACTTTCCACTAAGTATGCCTTAACAAAACTGGAATGATGCTGCCAGTATACATATTAAACATGCCATTACATATTCATAACATCAATACTCTGTGCTTTACATGAAATAAAAAGTGAGTAGTTTGTGACATACTGCTTGATGCATCTTAATCAAAAAATATCAATAAAATACTTGTGTCTGTCTGCTTTGCAATACGAACCAAGCATAAACTTTAAAATTTCAATACATTAACATGATGTACATACACTGGTTACATCTAGGAAAATATCACTATTCCTAAAGCTCACAATAAAAAACTGGTAGTAAACACATTCTTTGCAAAAACTAAGCCTCCATAAAATGCATTCTCAGACATGTATATAAAATGTGGACTTTCATTTGTGCCAGTTTTATGTTACTGAAAAACACCTCAACTGACTCATACGCCCTGATGAGAATGATGAATATAGAAATATAAGTCACAGTAGCATAGCCATGCTTTGTAATTCATTGAGATGAATGCTTACATTTATGTGCATAAGTGCCTGATATATATAAATGTGTCTAAGCACAGCAGACAAAGAGTAACCAGGGTCTGTGTAGTTGTTTGTTACTAAGAGGTGGTCATATTTTGCACCTCCTTCACAAAAACACTGCACACAAGCTAGAAATTTATAATCTGAAGGTGTTTACCTTTAAGGACCACCTCTAGTAAGTCAGTTTGACTACAAGGTTACTTCATCACATGAAGGCAGTAATCAGATATCAATGAAGAATCATTATCACAACATTGCATATTATATACTATCTGACACCTTTCCAGCTAATTTCCAACCGAACCACACCAAGCATTAAATCAGATACTTTCAGCTCTTCACAGCTTTCCCTCTCTAATCCTACTACTTAAGCTCACTGCCAACTATGACTAGCCAGAAGAGGCAGCAACCCTTTACATCTACCAGTGACTGAGACTTGGCAGTTCTTCTACAGGGGTCTGTCCTTCTTACTGTCACTCTACCCCAAAGCTAAGTCTAGTGTTTCTGTACATTAAATTTTTTGCATTAAAAAAATAAAGAGTAAAAAAATCACATCTTGTGTACTACCACTCCCAAACTGATGTTGCGGGATGCTGAGATGAAGATGATGACACCTTGTGCTGTTATTGGGTAGATCCCACTTTTTTGGAGCTTCAGTGCTTCTGACTCCCATCTATTTACGAGTCACTTTTAATTGATTTAGTTGGTCTTCCAGCTCGTGGATTCTTCGGTCCTTTAAGATGAGCTGGCGTCTGAGAAGCTTAAGCTCTTGCCGTGTGCTCTCCGCGCAGCTGAAATAGTTAATGCATAGGAATGAACATTCTATAAACTGGTGTAGTTAATAGTGTTGATCTTTCCATACATTTTAACACTAGAGAAACTCCATTACAACTCCAAAAACACTTAACAATAAAAACAAGAATATCTTCACTGTTTCAAATCTAAGCTTAACCATTTATAATGATCACCATAAAGAAGCAGAATAAAAATTATTTCTTGACTTTCAAGGCCTTCTGCACACTTTACACAACAACAATTCTGACAAAAGCTTCTACTATATGACAAACGAGAATTTCACTTGAACATAAATGCACCCATACAAATGCACAATCTCTCTCTCTCTATACACACACACACACAACACACACACACACACACACACACACACACACACATACACACACACACACACACACACACACATACACACACACACACACACACACACACACACACACATATACACACACACACACACACACACACACACACACACACACACACACACACACACACACACACACACACACACACACATACACACACACACACACACACACACACACACACACACACACACACACACACACACACACACACACACACACACACACACACACACACAAATAAAAAAATAAACAAGTAAAAATAAAAAAATAAAAACAGGGGAAAAATAGAAAGGAGGAAAGGAAGCACGGCAAGTGGAATGAGAGAGGAGAGAAGGGTAGAAAAAGCTGGAGGGGGATATGTAATTGTAATACTAGTATCCGCAAGCTAGAGCAGAAGAGAAATTTCTAATGTACCTGATACGAAGGATAAGGCAGGGATGTCTAATGTAGAGATCAGAGTTGAAAGATGCAGTAGTTGCAGTATACATGTGAAAAGACACAAAAGAAAAAGAAGTCTTTACTAAGGAC
>NW_020868431.1:691489-693989 GCF_003789085.1 Penaeus vannamei | reverse complement strand
ATGTCACTGGCTCCATGCTCTGTAATAATTCATCAGCAATTGCTATATGAGGTAAGGTATACATGCACTTCATGTAAATTCCAATGAAGAAGGGTAGGTAGGATCTTCCTCTAAAGATTCAATATCTCTACAATACAGAATTTACAAGATGTGCTGCTACAATATCCCTAGGATAAGCAAGAAAAGGAGAACTACTTCAGGACAACAAAAACCTACATAATGGTCCTGAGAAAAAAATGTTATGTACCCATTAAAACAGCAAATGCAAAACATTTATAACAAAATAAGGTTCAGATTACTAACAGCCACATGCTGCACAATATTATTCCCAAACTAATATTTGCAGCTAAGAATATCTTCTTTGACTGACAGAAATGCCTAGCTTCTCCTAGCAATAAATTTATGAGAAATATAAATAAGTTGTATATGAAACTTGTATATCAAGAATGTGCATTCATACATTCTTTTAACAACACTGCAAAATATTCCCTAAAAGGTTAGACAAGATTCAATCTAAAGTGGAATATGGTAACTGTATCTATGTACCATAACAAAACATATATAACATCCAAATAACAATTATGATTCTGGTAAAAGAACAAAGGTATCATTTGAAGTTCGGTTATGAACCCAAAATAATTTCCTCTTCAAACACATTTAGTCTTTTCCGATAAAATGCCAAAGTCACTGGTCAGGATCTCAGAATAGAGATAACAGCTGAGGAAATCAGCATATTTCTTAATGAACTCATTTGCATTTTCAGATTCCTTGAATGAATCTACAAACAAAATCATACCAAATATTTCCTGCTCAAAATCCTACACCATTTATTCCCCCTCCAAAAGAGAATTCTTAGTCACACTTCACTCTGCACCTCAGAAATCCCTGGTCAGTTTGATTTGCTACAATGACACCTTTCTTAATAGTTGATATGAGAAAGAGAGAGGAAGTATGAGTTTGTGTTGAGCATGTGTGTGTATGCATGTGTGTTGTGTGTTATGCATAAGCATGTGTGTCTGTGTCCATGTCCATGTTTCTTTTGCAAAAAATACACATTTGTATGTAAAAATGACTGCAGACACAATTTTCCAATGTCCTTATCAATTCCCATGAGTAAAATCTTTCTTCCACTAACTTCAACTGTAACTGACAAAAGGTTTTGTTTAACAAACAGCAAAACCATGAACATTGAAAAACTAAATAAAAACTTAACCTTCTTGTATACAGACTTGCATCATTTGGAAACCATTTTGCCTTCTTATCAAGCACAATAATCAAATGCACAGCAAATATTTTGTGGTCAGGAGGCAAAATTTAGCCAAGAAGTTTGCAAGCAGAGATTTAATTATGCACTGAGATATACATAAGCCATGCACAAATTTTTAAAAATCTTGGTATGAATTATTCATGATAATATATAGAAGATAAAAGCAGTAAGTCACTTTAATAAGAACAATACAAAATAACAAAAAAGTTGAATGCACTACTACAAAAATTAACCATCTTACCACATTATTACTGTAAACAATTATAATAATATGTTCCCAAAACCCAAGAAATTTTTGAGGGAAAATCAAAAAGTATCAATTAATTTGTAAACAATAATAAGACAATAAGTTTACTTCACAGAAATTAAACTTTATGTCCAAAGTTGAATATATGGAGATCAAGAAGACAACATAAAAATGTATAAATGTTAAGAGAAGCACTACATGTATACTGTTGAGCTTGACAGTTCTATCACAGAGAGAGCAGAGGGGAACAACAGTGCATGTGCATATGGATGAGTTTTAGTACATGAGAAAGCAGTATTTCAAAACCCAAATTTATTTAAACAAAACAGACTATAAACTACTATAGAAATCAAAAGAAATGCCTCCAATACATGAGTTTAATTCTGTACTACAAGGGACCATATCAGTGAACAAGAAATACACACACTAAAAGCAACTATAAAGTGAGCCTACAATAAGGTAGACCATGTACTTTTCTGTACTACATATTGTATTAGAACACTTGCTTATCCACAGAGAGAATACATATAATGCATTATCAACCCAATGTCTCTGGACCAGCTAAATCACCATAAGGTCAAAACACGGCAGCATGTGCCATGTGCGGGCAACTAGCACACTTGTTTTCATACCATATATGCACTGAGAAAGACCCAGTTTGTGGCTTTGATGCAAATATGTATGATTACATGAGGGCCTCATGCCTTATTTTCCTATAAAGTCATCCTGGTGCAAAGTCTGCATGGTACAAGGGCTATAGACTGTGACTGGACCGAGTCAATGAAGACATGACTAACACATTCCTGGCAAGATAATGTTTCAAACTATGGCATGACATCTACGCCATCCAGAGGCAGAGAGTTAATAAAATAGGTTACCTATGCTGAATTTCAAAACTTTATTATATTCCTTTCTGAATTAATAAATAAAAATTTCATGTTAGGTAGTGTGTCCAAAGGGTATCCAAATGCCGGGATGAAAATCAA
>NW_020868431.1:663989-686489 GCF_003789085.1 Penaeus vannamei | reverse complement strand
AGAGAGAGAGAGAGAGAGAGAGAGAGAGAGAGAGAGAGAGAGAGAGAGAGAGAGAGAGAGAGAGAGAGAGAGAGAGAGACAGAGAGAGAGAGAGAGAACAGAGAGAGATGGAAGGGGAAAGGGGAAAGGGAAAGGAAAGGGAGGATGAGAGAGAGAGAGGAAGAATGATTTTTTTCTCCTTAAAAAACAATTTTCTTCCTTCACCTCCCCTTTTCCCATAGAAATAATGAAAAATAAAGGGCCACCCAAATGGTACCTAACAAAAAATAAACAAAATTTGCCCTCGAACCTGTATACCTTATTTATCCTGGCTGCTCCTGCAATAAAAATATATATACACCTAAACAGTGACAGAAGGAAAAGTCTAGAAAGAGAAAAGAATAATGGGCCTCACCTCCGACTCTGTCTTCGGTGATGGCTTGTCCAAGATTTCAATCTCCTTCTCTTCCATGCGCTGAGACAGCTTATTTGGAGAGTCTCTGGTGCTGATTTTGTTGATGATGTTTCTTGTGGTTGTGGAGGCCCTTTCACTTTCAATCCCACTGCTGGTGGTGGATGACTGTTCCTTGTTGTCAGGCTGTGGGTGAATTAAGACATAAACCAGATCCCAAAGATTATATTGAAGGGCATATGTAACTATCTGGGGAAATTAAATACAAACTCAAAATATGGTTTTACTTTATCTATGTTATTCTTGATATATTCAAGATTTCATAGCATCTCAAGTCTCTTTCCTTCAAACTTTTATCTGCCTTATGACTGCTGGTCAATACAAAGTGATACTCAAGGTTTTAGTAACATGCAGGGTTTAAAGTAGTGATGTTCTTTGCGAGTCATTAACTACTGTAACTATGACACACGTTCATGCAAGACATCTGATAACCTCCATTCCTTTTGTTATCCTTTAAAGAAAGAATACATCTCAAAAAACTCTTTTAAAACTGTATTATTCATTAAGACAAATTAACTTAGACATATAATTATTTTCTTAGGCATTCCAATTTGAAAATAACATATTTACTATTTTTTCACTGTTAAATTATGCATATACTACACACATTGTAACACATTCCATACATTCAACCCCATGCCGACGGGTGGTATACAAATACATGCCACAGCATAACTGAACTCCTTTCCAGATGGCATGCTCACCCATGCTACACATGTCGAGCCTGCTACAAGTTGAGTGCGCTTAACATCTCAATACTTGTTTGGCCATTACTGCAGTGATTTGTGAGCTATAGCCACTTAAAAGGAGGCTTAAGTTACTTTAGCTACAGCCAACTCATAAAGGGTAGGAAAATTTATATGTTTTACAAACTTCTGATTTTTCTCTCTCACTGCCTGGCACATGGTCCAATTTGGTGCATGAAGCTCTCGTCGGCAATGGGTTAACACCAAATAGTTTCTTTGAACAATTTATATCAAACCAAAAAACACGTGCAAATACATGTAAAGTAACTATTGATCTAAGCAATTCACTGTTATGTGACTAATAGCACTACGACTATTGCTGCTATACCTGTTCTAACTCCTATGATGTAAGTCTACAGGTAAAACATGTCTTATTATTCTAAAAACTTCCAGAAATTTAAAAATAATGCCTGATAAAAACTCACATTTCTAAGAAAATTCCATTCTGTTCAGAAATACCATCATCATAGACAATTACATTTAATTAGAGGCAAGGGAACCTTTTGTAACAGGTTAAACTAGCTAGTGATACTTGGCAGCATTTTCATCTACCAACAGTGAAGATCTATGATTTTTTTATATAATAAAAATTTGATGAAGCAACCTGTAGGCATCATTAAACTAAAAAAGACTAATCTTAACATTTTTTCTTTAATTATTGATATAATACAAAATTTGACATCTTGAAATATAATCATCACATGTTACTTGCATTTCTATTACTACACTTAAATCCTTAATCATGATAAACACCTGAAGACATACCTTTAAAGCCACATTTACTTAAAAATACTGTGCATTTAACAAACTTTCAGGCAATGTAATTTCTCTCATCTGCATGATAAACCTCAGCAAATCTTATCAATCAACATGGTGGGGTAGGTATCTTATGTTTCATAGTGAAACTACCTCTTATTTTGAAAACTTATTCAATCAATAAAAATGACAACATACATTATAACTGAAGTTCAGACTGATTAAGCCTTTTCCTTAATTATGACACTATTAAAAAGCAATAATAATAATAATGAAACACATAATCAGTTGTGAAGTTGAAAAATGAGAATCATTTCCTCATACTATCTTGACATTATTTCTTTTGGGGACAATCTAAACAATAAATAAAGAGTGTACCCCTAAGCAAGACATGATAACCTAAGTGAATGCCTAAGACAAAAGCTTCTACAAATTGCTTTAACACCATCTTCAAAACTACCTATCTCTTTAGCTACTATGTAAAAGTCAACATTCAACATCAGATGGCAATCACTGCAGAAAAATTAATGATAGAGCAACTTAAAGTTTATGTACTTCAAATTTAAATCAGCAAATATGCAGTGCATTTCACATTTAAAAAGAGCCAATGGTCTTGATTATATATCTCCTCTGCATAGTATTTGTAAGGTGATAAAGGGCTTGTTACAAGATAAGTCTGCAATGATTATGGGTGTGTCTATGAATGGTCCATTGTGTACTTCTGAATATGAACTCTGCATTACTCAAATTGTTTCCTTATTTAGATTCTATTAGTTTAAATTTGCATGTGATTGCATGTCATTCTCCACAGATGGTATATAGACATTTCATAATTGTCTAATTTGACCCTGACACATGCATATCTATCATTTTCTTTAACTTGAATTGAACTACTGCATTTATGGCCTAAATAATTTACCAGCTAATCTAAACCATCTGAAATTGTAAATTAATTGGTTAATGATATTTATGAACCTTTTCTTTGCATTCTGATAAATGAAACTGAATGAGGTATTAATTCTGTTACAGTATGATTTGAGTTGGATTCAAACTGCTAGCAAATGCAAGCAGTGCCAATTACCACTAGCTTTCTACTGAAAAATGTCACTTGTTCTAGATCTATACTAAGGTGTAGTTAGGCAATTTTTTAATCTCCTAATTCACCAGTTTGCTTGAACTGGGGAAAAGAAAAAAAACAAAAAACATTATAAGCCCTAAAACTGTCTACAGTCCTCTAAATCTAACAATATTTATGATGTCACATAATGCATATATGAGTATTTCACCTGAAACCTAAAAAAAAGGAAAAAAGAAAGAAAAAAAAAAAAAAAGAAAAAAAGAAAACCTAATGAAACCACATTTTCATATACTTTTAGATCCTACAGCAAAATTTACTGTGACACCAAAGCATGAGAGAATTTTAACTTCAATGGAGAGAAATACTTTGTATATACTGATGTACTCCTACATATGAGCACACACACATATAAAAACACTTCGAAGAGCAATTTAAGGATTTCTTCATCTGAGCTCCAATAAATAAATTCAACATCTTTCCTGTTCACTGGCTCACATATTCTTCTTTTTCTCCTGGCTCCTACTACAAAATTCACAAATAAGATCATGCAGCCTATATATTCCTTACCCTTCATCACACATGCCAAAGTTTTCAAATGCCACAATGACTATTTGTGACTGAAAATATCTGTGCATGTATTCACATCAGTAATACTTGCAAGTGTAATATGCATATAATGTATGCAGCTGTGTTCATGTGCTGGCAGTGAATTATAACTAAGTGTACAAATACAGTGCCCCGACTAAATAGTGCAAACATATATAAATATATATACATATTGTATATAGTGTGTAACTAAAGAGTACATGATATACTACACAAAATTTTCCATCTATTTACCATACCTGTGTAGTAGAAATCATAGTGTATGATATGCGCAACTCATCCACATAAAATGACAGTTAGGCAAAAGAAATGTCTACAACAAAGATAACATCAGAGCTCCCATGCTAAACTAAAAACAAAAAAACAGAAAATTATAATGATAATAATAACATGGCATACAAGCAGGATAGGACAGAGTGTTCTCTCACCAGGTTCTTTACATTACAGCCCCACAGTTTCTGAAGCGCCTGGAACTTCGTGTCCAAATTGGTGGATGTCTTCAGGTCTTTGTCCGTGCTGCTCTGGGTCCTAATCTGTAACACGGACCACAATGTATGCTACACACAGGACCACTCTCCCCTCCCCCCTAGGAAACAACAAACAAATTACAACTAAAATCTTTTAGGACATAACAAGAGAGAAATTAAGGGAGTACTGCTGAAGCACTGATTATTGAAACTCAAAGAGAAACACTTTAATAAGATAAAACACATTTCAACCCAGGCAAGAGAAAAGCAAACTGTGGACATAAATATGAAGGCCAAACACAACATCTACATAGCAATTAAAGACAGAATGTGAAGAATCTGTAAACAGCTTGATCCTAACCATCTACATGGCCTCTAAAACAGTTACAATATTCCCCAATGTGTGAATGTTCCTATTTCCCTGCTACAGTAACCATATCAAATAATATGCTCTATCTTCATTCATTGTAGTTCTGCCTGTGTAAACTTGTGCTATTGTCTGTATTAGTGCCTTTATTCATCTCCTGATGACTAAATTGGCTACACAATCTTTGCTTTATGATTTTAGTCTTCAGACTTTAGCAATTCCCATAAAATCTGTGAAAAAAAAGTTGTTACTAATAAAAGCTTGCAGTATATATGTTCCTGGAAATAAAACTTTTACTATGTATTTCACCTACAATACAGAATAATAATGATCATAATTTAAAATTTAATTTCATAGCATTACTAATATTTCCTTAATATTGCCTGTCTCACTTCACTCTACAACAACAATCATATATGCACATAGGTGCATAAATTCTCTTTTTTAAGAAATTACATTACAATTATTGTCATGAAAGTATTCTTTTCAGAACTTTATAAAAACTCAACATTGCCCCCAGCTTCAAATACATAAGCACTTTTACAATTTTTAAAATTACATTACCCTCCACAGCTACAGTTATGAATTCCACTGAGAGCATTTTCAGCTTAAGCATCCTAATTATGCTCAAGACTTACAAGATTACAATTAAAGTTGCTAATTTTACCAATAATAATGTAAAGTAACATATAAGTTTTCTATGATTAATAATCTTGTGTATTAATCTAGTTGCCATTTGTGTGGTGTAAGATTGATAATATTCTTGCACCTTCTTTGTAAATATCTTATCATGTTACTGTGTTGATAATCACAAATACATAATTCTTATAAATATATATGATATGATATGAATATGATACTGTTTTATGAATTTAAAGATAAATTCTTCAATCCATATTTTTCAGTAATGTTAACTTATCTTACATATTTAAATCATTTAATCAAAACTGTCTATATAAATAAGATCACACACAGGTAACAATTATCTTCATTTACAAAAGTTATGCTACTTCTACTTTCTTTCAACAATTTTTTAAACAAATTAATGTTCAAGACTGCCAGTGGTGATCAGGATAACATAATATGAACAGTGTTAGAAAATCATTACTGAGCTTCAAACATATTTTTAGCACTTGGGTATTCATGCAAAATGACAGACAGCATCACACAAAACTGGTTTACAAAATGGCTGTAATTCATCTAGGATCATTATATAAAAAGTTTGATTAATTCAACAACTTTCAGCAAAACTAAAAAAAAAAAAAAAAAAAAGGATAAAAGCAACACATTTAAAAGCAAAGATTATGCCACATGTTCTTCTTCAGCCAATTTGAATCCTCTGGAGCAGTGTTATGATCATGCTCTATCAACATAAATCATATTTAAAGACAAAACTGTATCTTTGTGTAAAAATAGCACTGTTGACAATGGAGTCAGAAGAAAAAAATTGCAGGAATATGAGACGATACAAAAATTCTGACTATGAATCCCAATGAGCTGGAGATGCTTTACATTGTTCTGCCCTGCCCCTACCACCTTCATCTAGATTTCATCTCCACTCAACTACAACAGAATTCTCATGCAGCTTGGTGCATAATCATCTATCCATCTTGATCATCTAGTGTCTTGCTTGTCATATCATGAGTATTAGCCATAACTTGATTTGAAGAAAGAAAATGAGAGATGAGAACAGAAGGGAAAGAAGGAGAGAAAGGCACTGGAAAAAAGAGGAGAGAGAGAAGAGGAGGAGAGAGGAGAGAGAGGAGGAGGAGGAAGAGGAGGAGAAGGAGAGTGAGGAGGCAGAAGAAAGGAAGAGGAGAAGAGGAAGGAGGAAGAGAAGGAGAGGAGGAGAGGAAGGAGGAGGAGGGAGGAGGAGGAGGAGGAAAAGGAGGAGGGGAGGAAGAGGGAGGAGAGAGGAGGAGGAGGAGATGAGGGGAGGAAGAGAGGAGGAGGAGGAGGAGAGGGGGAGGAGAAAGGAGGAAGAGGAGGAGGAAGAGGCACAGGAGGAGGAAGAGGAATGGGTGGAGGAGAGGGGGGGGAGGAGAGGGGATGGGGTGGAGGAGAGGGGGAAGGCAGAGGAGGAAGGGAGGGGGAAGAGGAAGAGGGAGGATGAGGAGGAAGTGGGAGGAGGGATGAGGAGAAAGACGGAAGATAGAGGGAGGAGGAGGTGGAGGAAGAGGGGGGGAGGAGGAGGTGGAGGAAGGGGGGGGGAGAGAGGGAGGGGAGGAAGAGGGGAGGAGGAGGAGAGGTGGAGAAGAGGGGGGGAGGTGGAAGAGGGAGGGAGGGGAGAGGAGGAAAAAGGAGAAGGGAGGAGGGGGGGGGAAGGAAGAGGGGACGAGGAGGAAGGAGGAAGAGGAGAGAGGAGGAGGAGGAGGGAGGAGGAGGAGGAGGAGGAGGAGGGAGGAGGAGAGGAGGAGGAGGAGGAGGAGGAGGACAACGAGGAGAGGAGGGAGGAGGAGACTAGGAGAGGAGGAGGAGAGGAGGAGACAACGACTAGGAGAGAGGAGGAAGAGGACTAGGAGGAGGAGGAAGAGGAAGAGGAAGAGGAGGAGGGAGGAAGAAAGAGAGAGAGATAAAGATAAAGAATATATGAAAACAAAATTTTTAAAATAATGTCCCATGTATCTCCGAAGTTAGAAATTATGCTAACCAGATCCACAAAATACAACTTATCTAAACAGATTTCATTCTAATTGAAAACACAATGAACTTGTAATGGAATTAAAGTAAAACATCTAATATGACTCACTGACAACTCCTTGGGCCGGTAGTCAGCACGGGTCTCCATTGAGAGGAAAGCATACTTCTTGTCTGCATTTTTATCTGATGAGGATTCTGTTGGTCGTAGTGGCAGCGGCCGGTGAGTTTTGATAGTCATACCTGTTTAGGGGATTATCAATAAATTAGTCTTTCATTATGAAAGCAATGAAATGTAAAAAAATTATGCATCTGCATTTCCATAATATAGAAGAAAGGACATATGTTACTATTCAACACTATTTGTTAACATTTTTAAAAGTTTTATTTTATTAGTTGAAAGAGCCATTACCTGTCTTCATTGACATTAGAACGGGCCCTTTCGTGGTGCCGCTGAACCACTCCTCTGCTGACAGTGCTGGTGTTGGAGAAGCTGTGTCTGGGTATAGGTCAGGCTGGAACTGGTCACTCTGCCAAGAAAAACATTATATCATTATATTTATCATGGAGAAATGCTTGCTTACATTAACCTAAAAGACTGAGGGGGGGAAAAGATTCTTTAAAAGAAGGGCATTTTTCAAAACAAACTGAGAAAGCTATAACCATCACTATACAAATTACCAAAAATATGAACCAATTTAAAGTGAGCCTGTTACAAAATATACAGTTGCATTTACACATATAGTGAACACAATAGCAAGGCACTGCAAGAAGTACTGCCTCTGAAATCATCACATCCTGCAGTACAATAGCGAGGAACAATGGCAAAAAATATTTCATAGCTTTAAACATGGGGAAACTATGAATCAAATATAGAAGGCAGGGTGTAAAATGCAGTGGTGGAAGAAAGTCAACAATTTTAAAATTTTGAAATTCTTGGTTACTAGACATAATACTGTCCATGACTGGCGCAGAAGCTGCCGGGAAGCTGAGCAGAGCAACAAGAGGGAAGCAGCATTAGCGACATGTGGCAAGGGGGGATGCACTCCCACTTGGCTGACTCATATCTGACAGACCTTGTCAAGTCTCTTGGAAGTGCCCTGTGAGGAACATCATGACTGAAGGACTTTTGACTTTGAGGCAGCGACCCTCCAAAGGGATCTGTTTCTAAGGGGACAACATCTGCTCAGATGACTTGCAATGTGGATTGCAACTCAGTCTTGTAAAAACCAAACAATGTTGTCTGATGATATCGTTTTTCTTTTCTTTTCATATGCAAATCAAATAATAATAATAATAAAAATAAAATTACACTAGAAGAAAATGGTTAGTTACTATGGCCACTTGTAAAATGAAAAGGGAATGAGTGAGTGTGTCTGTTCATCTGTGTAAAATAAAAAATATGGACAGAAGTAAAATTCATTAGAGCTATGTACACTTATATACATTAGAAATATTGTAAATACACATTAAAATAACCAACAAAATTCTTACCTTCCTTGGGACAATCATGGAAATGGGTTCACAAATTGGTTTGGTCGCATATAACTTGTAGAAGCGGAATATTTCACAATGTGACACCTTGCAACCTCTCTTCGGCATGATGCCCAACCCACGCTGAAACAGATGGTGATGTTAGGGGAACAACTATTTATAGGAGTGATACTTTAATACCATGAACCCTCTGGTTGCTGGTTCTTGTGTACACCCCTTCACAAGATTTTCAACCATATGATAAAAAATTCTTAATTTGTTGAACAAAGAATTCCTTTAAATACAATGATATATATCACAATATTCATAAAGAGAATTTTACATCAAGAAATTCCATTTCTTTTCCTCCATGCTCATGCATCTCCAAGAAACCATTACATTAATGTATCTAATAAAATGGCTTCTAAATCATCTCAGATGCATGAAGTGATATTAACCCTTACTGCCAGGAATACATAATGTACACTGTATTTTTGTTTTATGAAATGTGTTTACATACACGCAGCTCAACAAGTGCTCCACCAACAATTTTATTAGTACACCTAAGTGACCTCACCTGATTTCCCATTTCCTTGAGTTTTTAATATTTTTTAATAAGTTAATATCAATGTTATTATTGGTATTGACATTATAATTATTATGCTTTTTAACAATACTAATATAAATACAGAATAAAAAGAATATTTTTGAAAATCGAGGAAATAGGTACAGGTGAGACAGCTATGACTAGTAACTGACTCCTTGATAACTAAGCCCTTGTGGAACCATCTATGTGTAAACACAAGTAATACACTAAACTCACAGTGAGCATGGCATGTGTGTACCAGCCATCCTCATTGGCAATTGGTGAAAATAATGGAACTTCTTTAACAAAATCACCCCAAAAAATTATACAAAATAACATTATTTAAAACAGTTGTTTTCCAAAATTGTTGTTACCCCTTTCTCAAAAGAGAAAAGAAAAGAAAAGAAAAGGAAAAAGTTATGAAAAATAGATCTATTGCTATTTCATTTATCATCTGAAAGAATTAAGAGGTTCAAAGTAATCTAAAAACAAATATCTACAACCAGGGTTGAACACAGAATTTAGGCCCGTACTTTTTAAACCTTTCGCCAGGGCTGGCGAAAGGTTTCGCCGGGCGATCCGGAATTTCGTACTTTTAAAATCATGCCTGGCGAACGTTCGCCAGGGCTGGCGAAAGATCATATTGGAACAGCCTGGCAAAGAGAGCTGTTTGAATACCATTTTCTTGCTTTCAAATTATAAATTAGTAACATATTGTGTATGATAGGATGTAGGAATCACATTGAAATTATAAAATATCTCAAAATCATAATTTATTATGAAATAACGTATATACGTATTTTTTCAAGACCTTCGTTCCAGTCGAGAGCTCAAGACATCAGCTGTATTCCTACCCCCCTACCCCTACCCCCCCACCCCCGAGATGACTTATTTAGATTAGTGTTGTTATTTTTGGTTGTAAGGATAATGTTCTTTTCACAAAATATTACCAGAAGTGTTTTTTTATGCGGCATGTTTACTTTTGGCTATAGAAACATAGCTGTAGTGCTTCACCGCCCTATAATGAGGCGTCTTTAATGATACCCTTGTAGGCCTACAGTTCAATATCTTACATCAGTTAGGAATAGTAAAATAGTAATCTTTAAACTCTTGTTAAAGTATAAAGTTATTTTTTGTATAAAAGTATAAGGTTGATACAGTATAGTATAAAGTACTTTTATAAAACCTTTCGCCAATGCTGGCGTTCGCCTGGCGAAGCTTCGCCAGGCGAACATCTGAGTGAGGGAGGCCTTACTTTTAAACTAAGGCAGGTGTTCGCCAGGCCTGGCGAACGAAAGGATCGCCAGGCGCTAAACATCTTGGATTCCTGCTAAATCTAGCGCTTCGGCGAATGAAAAAAACGCGCGAAGAAAAAGCAAAAGGTTTTAAAAAGTAACGGCCATAAAGTTATAAAGGTAAATAGTGGTTCGCTCGCCATTATATTAAAAAGGCGCTAAATAACTTTGTTTGTTATATGCTGTATAAAGTGAAGACCTATATGCGGAAACCAACATTTTCTGGCGAGAGTTATATAATTAAGTTAAGGTTAACGTATGTCACTGAAAAAGCAAAAGGTAAACAATATTTAAAAAATTACGCTTGTTTCGGAAATAGTATAAAGGTGTCCTATAGACGTTATAAAAAGAAGGCCTCCCTAAAGTTCAGAGGTTCGCCTTATAGTTTAAGATATTTTGAAACGACAACACTGAGCAAAGATATAAGAGATACAGTACCTAAGAGGAATCCAAAGTAAAATCTAAAATATTGAAAAAAACAAATTTTGTCGCTTGGTGAACAAAATAACTTAAATGAGGTATGTATTTTGGACACCCCCAATTTGTATTAACAAATTTCGCTTGGGAGAACACCACTATTGTGAGTCCCACCCAACGCTGTGCGGTGGAAATCCTAGTAAGGCCTCATGCTGCAGAGACGCCTACATGCCTTGTCAAGTAATCTAAAAATAAAAGAGTAAACCGCGTAACAGAATACTGAGATGTTTATAACTTAACTCTTGTGGTTATCATATGGTACTAGCAACATGTTTCAAAAGTAAAACTTGAATGCTTACATTCTTTGGGCACTATGTTTTATATCCTATGAGTACAGCATACTAAAGTTTCTGTATAGTAATTTTATCATCAAGGTGAATTTAAACTACACAAGCAATTTTGAAGCAAAATCGTGATGAATCATTGTGCCTTTACTGTAAAGATCTCTGAACTAAAGGTTCTTATAGGCAGAATGATGAGTTAATGTAATAAATCATCAACAGCATAGTGCGTAAAGGATTAAATATATGATTATTAAATAAGGGACCGTCCAGCGTGTGGGGGAGCGAGTCGGAGATTTGGTCGGAGTGGTCAAAAATGAGTATGCTGTTTCAGTATTCGATAGGTGTAGAATCAGACGTGAAAATGAACTCGCCGGCCACGAAAAATTTGGAACTGTGCATTATGCTGGCGAAGAAATTAGGGCCCGTGCACGAAGGCCAGAACACCAAGTTCCCAGCAGCCTCCCGTCAGCTTCACAGGAGCTATAAGATGCATTATATTTTGACATTAACTATTGAAATGGGATCACAGAAGATAAAGTGTCTCTTATTATATACACAGTTTATACAAAGTGAAAGATTATGATATGAAAGATGAAAAATAAAATAATAATTATGAGACTTTTCAAATTTATATAACACGAAACAACCGATTTTATAAAACCGTCATATTGTCTTGGGTCTGGATTTGCCCCTTTTCATGGGAGTCATTTGTTTGCTTGTTTCTATAACTTAGAGACTAATGATCATATCTTTACCTAACAAAGTGCATTTGAAAGAGGAATAAGAGTAGTTTCTACAGTAATAATAATGGTTAAAGATCCATAAATGAAAAAATATATAAAAATTATCTTCAAATATCAAACTTTTGTTTTGTTTGTTTTTTGATGTTTCTTTTTTCGGAGCTTTCAAAAGATTCCTTTCCATAGAGTTTTTAATCCGAATTTTATAAATATTGTTGATATGAAATCTTATGGAACCTATGTGGAAATGCGTAAGTACATAACTTAAAAGTGATTTATTGAAATGTTGAGCTTAACCTTTCATTTTATAAATTTTATGGGATTAATATATATATTATATAATATTATTATATTATATATATTATATTATATTATAAATATATTATATATTATATTATTATAATGTTATATAATATAATATATATATTATATATTATTATAATTATTAATTATACTGTATTTATATATATATTATAGTTATATATTATTTTTTATTTTTTTTGAGAAAACTAAAATTTGAATATGTCCAAAAAAAAAGGGACTTGTAGTGTTCACATTATGATTGATCAAACATAAATTTATTTATTATACACAATCATTTCTTGGACATGTTTTTTGCCACGGTGAAAAAAAAATTGGCAGCGCCCCCCAACACGTAGGAACGCCAAACAACAAATGTGGTATAAAAGAGTGAGCGGAATATGAGAAATACATAAAATATCCAAAAATCAAGAAAATCCATAAGACCTTTCATTATTTCTTAAAAGAAATATTTACCCAATATGAACCCCCACCCCATAATTGCCACGCCCCTTCTAGGACGCCCCTAAATCACTAGTGAATAGTACATGTCCTGTGAGTCTGTTCTATCAATTTTGTTTACAGAGAGATGTCTTCAGAAGCACACCATCACAAAAGAGTCAATTATTAAACCTACACAATCTCATCTGTTTACCACATTCCCCTTTTTTCTCTCTTTTCTTCTTTTTTTGTAAATGTTTTCATTAAAAATACAATAATCATTATCATCCTCTTTACCATTAATATAACATTACTAACTAAAAATAATAAAATAAAAACTTTACTTCTGAAAATTTAACGACAGGGGTAATTGGTGAAGTCAAATATGCTTAGTAATTGCCTTCCCAGTGAATTAAATGCTTCTGGAGCTATCCATGTGTAAATAAAATTAATAAAACAAAACCAAATAGGAAAGTGCACATATACAAGAACTCACACCAACAATAGATAATTGAGCTATGACAGAAATGCAATTTTTGCATTCTTCCTAACATGTACATGCCTCTTATGTGATACTGTTAAAGTTACACAGGTTGAGCCATTAACTTTTTTAAGCAAACCTCATCCATTCCCCAATTTCTTTCAACTTGTCAGGTATTTCAACCACCACTTTGGGCACCTGTATCATGACCCAGTGTCATCCATGATTTAGACCAGTGCAGCCATATGATGCCAACTGCAACCAATGAGTTAAATAATACTATGCAATGACATATATATCTAAAAAATAAAAATTAAGGCCAACAAAGACACACCTATGATGGGTTTACGAGCAGCACGCCAGCTGTTTACAATAAGTGTACAGACAAAACTGTGGGTGCAGTGGAATGGAATGTACATGATACTCAAAGAGAATAGACTGTAGATCTTAAAAAGTATATAAAATTTCCCTTTGTGTTAGAGTTCCTTCATATGCCAAAACAAATACACAAGGTAATATGTGCAGTCAGAAAAAAAAGTATCATTACCCTTTACAAAAAGTATTATGAAGAATCAATCAAGTGTTGTGGAATAGTGAGGCAAGCCAGGTAGCATCTTAATGCTATGAATGTAGGTTTTTCTATAGTTACTCTATGGAGGAGTAACATTATCATGTATGTGCTGCAGTCATTAAAAATAAGTAAAAAATGAGTTTGTTTATCTATATGCATAATAAATAAATTAGGAAACAATAGAAGGGGAGACATTTTCGTTGAAGTTTATATTTCCCACAATTGTTGGAGCTAAGGAAGAGATGGATAAATGTTGAAGTTCAAGAGAACAGTGTTATGAAAACTATCTAATGGTTTATTTCTATAACTGTCTACACATATTTATGCCCTATTTTGCATACTGAGCAAAAATAAAGGCTGTATCAAAGGGATAATTATCAAATCTTTCATAGTCTCCATTTTCTGTGATTTCATGCTTATCCCTCCTGGGAAATGAGAAACAAGTCAAATTCAGTTTTCCTTCATGCTGTTTTTTAGGAAACCTTTTTTTTTTTTTTTTTTTTTTTTTTTTTTTTTTTTTTTTTTATGCCTCCCTCAAAATTTTGTTGCTTTTACATATGGACATATGGAAAAGTCAAAATCTGATATGCACCATTTCATCTTTTCTGATTTATCTAATGTTGTTGTCTGACAAATAAGCAGACATGTCATCCTATGTTATTTTTCATGTTTATTTCTGTAATCCTCTCAGAAGTATAATGAAGTTCAACTGTTAGCATGAATATCATTATAAAGATATATATTTCATCTTTAAAAATTAGAGTGTTGATTAAAAGGAAAATAATATGGCATTATATCAATAATTTGTATTCCCTCTAAAACAGCATGCCACTAAAACAGCCTTCAATCATAGTATGGATGCCACTACTTCCATCACCATCTTTTGCCCTTCATCACTGCAGTCATTCCCATGCATGCAATGCATTTTGGACAACACCAAATTAACTGCCATAGCTGCCTAAACATCTTCGATGGGATTTAAATCTGGAGATTACGGCAGATGTGGCAACAGCACAATCTTGTGGTGCTGCCAAAACCATGCCTTCACCACATTTGCTTTGTGAATGGGACTATTCTCCTGAACTAGAAAAAAAAATTTGGTCTGGTTTGCTTTCCATTATACCCATGTATACTGATAATAGTTTAAGAATTTGACTTACTCTAAACGGGTATTGGATATGATGATAAATATATTTTGTTCTTATTCTCCATCTAAGTCATGATGAGAGTGAAATAATGCAAAATATTTATTGAACATTGTAAACAAATCATCATATGGCAACATTAGCCATGGGCAGGGCTAACAAGATGCCTCATCCACAACACAGAGAGCAGCACTCAGGTCCTCATCGACCAAAAGTAAAGGTAACGATATTTTCTCTTTTTTATGACTGTACAACCCAAGCAGCTTAATTCATTCACACAATGCATTTACACACACATTAACATAAAATATATAAATAAACATACACAACAGTATTTACACAAAAAATACATATGTATGGATGTATTTACAAACGTAGCACATACTTTTCTATAGATCCAAACAAACATCTATTCCAGCTATATCACTGTTTTTTAATTATGTTCTACAAATTTTTGGATTCTAACAAAGAAAAAACAAAAACAAACAGGCCTCAACCCATCTTGCATTCAATTTTTGTCATGGGAGTCATTTCTGTAAATCCTCATTCATCACAGCCTATACTGAGCAACCTCCTTAATTGATATCCGACTCCTGCACTACCTAACATACCTAACATTCTATGTGCTATATGTGCAAAAACGTAGGACATACAACCGACTGCTACGTGTGGCTACATCAAGACGGCAATATAAAATTCATATATTTACCGATGCAGAAAGCAAGTGGACCAAAAACTCTCGTTTCCAAGCTTCAAGTACCAAAGCATCGTTCGAGTCCATCGTGACTCTGAAGAGGAATGTCATGATACAAGGCCACAACTACAGCAAGCTGGCTACTTCAAAGAGCTTCCTGAGCATTACCACTCTCTGATTTGCCAAAGCTTCAATGAGTGATGATTAAGAGCATATGTTCACCAAAAACAATGGTAAAAAAACATGCTGAATAGCTACTCAAGAAAGGTATCTTTAAAAAATTAATAAAGATGTTTACGATTTGCTGTAAACTTGAGCATATCTAAATTCAAAATATAAGTAAAATACATGCTTTATTTGTCTTTCAACTGATAATCTTTATGTTGATATAAATGACATGTAGTGTGGAACAAAAACAAAATATCAATCTTCTGGTTTCTGAAACCATATCAAACCAATCCTCTAAGTGTAAAGACATACAAACATGCTACAGAACATAAACAATATAACCAAGGAATAAAAAGACAAATCAAAATGAGTACAGAAGACACAGATGATCAAAGTTACAAGCAAATAGGTTAAAAAAAAATCTCCAGCCTACAGTAAGCTGTAAACAGCATTTAGAAAGCTAAAAAGAAAACACAAACTTGTCTAACCCATATAATCTTTCTACAGGAAGTACTTACAAAATGGTATACAAAACAAAAACTGGACTAGATGCAACCAACACCACAGATCAAATTCTGATTTCTTACAGACCCAGATATGATTAACCGCTGGATATACAGAAGGTATATGTGCTTTCATACAATATCATAAAAAAATAAAGTAAATAAATAATTGGATACAAAGTAGATTTGAGGCACAAGCTTTCAGTATGAAACTGTCAATGTTTAACCCATACTATAACACAGCACTCAAAAATAAAATAAACAGCAGTAAAGTAATGAAACGACTATAAAATAAGGACTACCAATATATAATTCAAAATTAGTTTTGGATGGTATCCCATATTTCATACCCACATCCAAATTAGAGAACCAGTATCCACATTTATTACAAAACAGCAACAGATAAGAGATATGATCAAATCACAGTTTACAACATTGTAGAAGTACAACAACTTACCTGAGGCTCTCCTGAAATGTACTGATTCAAAAAGTGGCAGTATGGGGGACTGTCGGTAATTTCGTAGTATCGAATGTTGCCATCACCCTAAGGAAAAGAAATCAAACACTTGACGATTTGCTAAAGATATAGACCTGAATCAGCCTCACATAATTTTTTTCCACCATCTCCAAAACTTTAGAAAAATGCACAAATGAAAACACTCTAAATAGGAACATACTATGAGGACAGTAAATAAAATCAAGTCTTACTACCTATATAAAACCAAACACAAGCAAACCAACTAAAGAGTAATCACCTAAATACAAAATTCTCACATTACCTTCCCAGCCACAAAGACAATCTTTGTGTCATGATCATAAAATGGAGTGAGGATCCCTGAAGATGAATCTATGACATCCAAGCGCAGGGGAGTATTTAAGTTCTTCTCATCCCACACACCAAACTGGCGGTCACTAAATCGAGAAAAGCCAGTGGTGAAGACCTTCCCAGTGTCACCACAGTACACAGCTTTGCAAGCTTTGGATCCCTCATGACATATAGTTTCCTGAAAGACAAATGCCAAAGATAGAAGAATAGCTTCTGGGGATTTTCATTAAGTTTTGACACAAAATAATATGTGTCTTCCAGAAAAGAAAAGAAAAGAAAAAAGTATATTAAAAGGAAATCGTTAGCACCTAATCTGACAAACTGTATTTTTACTAGTTATAAATTAACCCCAACAATCTGAATGCCATGAGACATCAGTATATTTTGAAGCTGAAAATAAAAGTTTCCAAGCAGCTACAAAATCGGTGCACAGGGCTGGCCCGGACTCTCCTTTATCAAAATATTCTTTATTCCATTATACATCCAGCACAATCCATGAAGTTATTCCTATAAAAGCAACCTCTTCAATACCATAATCACCACCTCAAGTCACAGAAGCTTTAAACATCAAGAACTCTTACCTGCAGAAGTTTCCCAGAGAGAGGATCAATGACACGCAATCGCTTGTCTCTACTTGTGGTTGCGATGCGGGATCCATTGCGATTTAGAGAAAGGCTGTAGATTACATCTGAGTGGAGATCAATCGTCTGCATGAGAGCAGCACGGCGTGTGTCCCACACTAGAATCTAAGGAAACATGTCAGAAATTAGTAAGACAATTACCAATTACCAGTTGTTCATCATATTTTAACAAAGCTTAATGGAACTGTCCTATACGGAAGAGGTAAACTCATTAAGGGGGCCGTCGCGCTCAAGAACCAAGTTTGTTAATTATGATCAAATTTTTGCGATTTTTTAAAGTTATATATACATATACTACAATTCATACCACCAAGTATCATATCATTTGGATAATAAAACATCAAGTTATTTTTTTTTTAAACAAGATTTTTAAAAATTAAAAAAAATATGTATTTCACTTATCCATTGAATGAACTTGTTGAAAAAAATACCACTTATACTCTATAGTAATACATAAATTATTAACAATTGGATTTTGACATTTTTCTTAGTTTTTTTTTTTTTTTTTTTTTTTATGTTCATTTTTAACCCATTCACGCCGGGGTATTTTGAAGCCAAAAATAAAATATTCCAGGCAGCTACAAAATCGGCGGGCAGAGCTTCCCCGGAGTCTGTCCGCCCGCCGGCCGCAGCCCACTGCTGCATCAGAGCACAGCCCCAATACAGCGTCACACTGGCGGGACGCCCAGCAATGTTTATTTTTTTCGGGTGTCTCATATATGGGACACCCGTCGCTAATGGGTTAAAAGTATAAAATATGATATATGGACTTTTATCACTAGAAATGAAAATCTGATCATTGAGAATATCACCCATTTATTCAGCTTTCAAATGATCTGAACCCCATTAGAATCCGCCAAGCAGTTACGGAGTGACACCAAAAAATGTGGACAAACGTGTAGTTTTGAGACATCAGGCTTTGAAGTTGAGTATACTTTTTTTTTTTTTTTTTTTTTTTTAAATTCTGATATCTGCGTCAATCTTGATGCATTCTATGGCATTCAGATATTCGCTCTAGTTCTCCCACACAAAAGTTTGGTTTTCAAAAATTCAGGGAGTGGGATGGGGAATGCAAAATGTTAAAATAAGCCATTTTTCATCTCTGCACATTCTTCCTGTCTTTTTAAGGATATAGACTAAGTCATCAAAAATTGACTTCCAGAAAGAAAGAATGAAAAAAATCTATAACAGTTCCCCTCTATAAATTCATCAGATAATTATCATAGAACTACATTCTCTCCTTTTTGTAATCTTGTTTGCTGCATATAATAATTTTTTTTACAAATCATAAAACAAAAAGAACACCCAACCCCATCATCTATGAGGCATGAAGCATCTCACCAGCACACTGGCATATCAGGCCATATGTTTAGAGGGAAAAAAGGTATAAAACGCTTCTTTTTAGAAAATGAGTTGTAGTAATTTATAATAATGATAACAACAATAACAATACTACTAATAATAACAACAGTAATAACAATTACAATAATAATAATAACAATAACAATAATAAAAATAAAAATTATAATAATAATAATAATAATAATAATAATATTAATGACAACAACAACTGCAAGTAATATACTGACCGCAACAATAGGAAAAAGAAGACTATGTGCCTATCAACGTATACTTTATCTTTAAAAATCACCACAAAAATTTGCAGACTGGCCTTTCGACTCACCTTGTCTAGTGGTAAAACCAAGAAGGCACCACCCCCTGCAACTTCCACAACAATGGCCACAAATTTCGGGTTGACAGCACAGGCTGCTGTGTCGTGGGTCTTTTGCGTGATGAGCACATTCTCGTAACAGTTTTCCTTCCTACTTCCTCTCCCAAATACGTGCCGGAACTTAGAGGAACGGATCCCTCGAAAAGTGTTCTACCATGTGGGAGACAACAGCAGTTAATAATTACTAAAGGCTATACACATGAATTATAACCAACATAAAGAAACAGTTTTTTCACTGAAAAAGAAATAAATAAAAAATTATATTATATTACAAACATAACCTATACTCTTAAGATCTTACAAAAAGAATTCATAACTAATACAAATCAAATGACTAGTCTTGGTTAAAAATGACATGTACTACTATCTCACATTCATAAAGTATAAATGGGTGTATTCTGCATTCTTCCAAGCTTCATGATTTTGTGAGCAGCAGTTTTCAAATATGCATTATATCTACAGCTATATCTAACTATATATATATATATATATATATATATATATATATATATATATATATATATATATATATATATATATATATATATATATATATGTATATACTACACACAACACACACACACACACACACACACACACACACACACACACACACACACACACACACACACACACACACACACACACACACACACACACACACACCACACACTCACTCACACACTCACTCACACACTCACTCACTCACACACTCACTCACTCACTCACTCACTCTCACTCACACATACATGCAAAACACACACGCAAACACACACGCATATGGATACACACACAGACACACACACACACACACACATACACACACACACACATACACACACACACACACACACATGTATATATATATATAGACAATGCTACAAGCTTTTTTTTTTAATATCATACAGATCTACTAGATACTGTCCTCTACCTGACATTTCTCAGATATTTAGCTTTTCCATCAAATAATAAACTTGTCTCTTTTATAAATGTAAGACCAACAATATAGTCTATAAATGCTGATAATCTGTCATATGCTAAATCATGATTCAATTATTAAAAAAAAGATACCCATGAGAATTTTTTTCACTGAGCAGATTGAGCGAGTGAAGCATTACTCGGGTTTGCCTACTGCCAATAAACTGTACATTCTTGACATATCTTTGCAAATCAGACAATTTGCATCACAACATGACAATATATTTTCTTACAATCACCCTCAAACTGCAAACTTAAATCTGAAAAGACGCTGCAATCATCTTGTTTAGGCCTTTACTGTTCACCAGCTCAGGAATCTCGCCAGCCACAATTGCCACTCAAATATAAAAAAAGGACCATTATACTTCCCACTGCACGATCTTTTGTTGAAAAAATGCTTGGTTACTATTTCATTTGCAAAAATCATGCAGACAAATAAGTAGAGGCTATGTACAGGAATATCTGTGATCACATAAAATCAATGAATTATCTTAATAAAAGCCATTGCAATTTAACTAAGATGAAGCATCCATTTATCCATTTCAATTACATAGATGAAAGATTAATGCAGGCATATGCTTCCTGTAGATGTATCATGTTAACAATGTTAACATACTGATGCCAGGATGGCAGGTATGACATGCATACCATGTCCAGTGTGATTTAAGTTTATTTACTTTGCTTACACATAGATTGATCTATATGGGCTTAGTCATCAAGGTGTTAATTACTAGTCCTACTTACTTAACCTTCTCCTCAATCTTTGGAACAATATTTTCAAATCTCTTATTACTATTACTAATGATATTAATCTTACAATAATCGTAATACAAATAATAATAAATAACAGTAATGATATCATGGCCATAAGACAAAATAAAAAAGAAAGTGAGGTCAGGCAATCCTACAACTTGAACCTTCTGTGACTAAGTGCGTGCCGAGCCATGTGTGTGTAAACAATATTCACTAAAAAACAATTACTCAGCAGCAAAGGGAAAATATTACAACTATTTTTCATAAAGCAATGGTACAATTTCTGTCATACTGGCATAGGAAACAATTTGTAATTATCAAAATATATATGCTTGTTGGGGTAAAGTTGAATTTTTGGCTAACATTCTACAAATTTATTTCTATATAATCAGTACAATCATATAATGTCTATAATCTTGGTAAAAATGCATGCTATGATCATTATTTTATTCTTTTGTTGTTGTTGTCTTCTAATTGTATTTACAAACAAGACTCCATAATTGTTTCGTCATAAATGAGCCAATTACTAGTCCTACATATTTCACCTGTTTAACTTTTTTTTTTTTTTCTTCCATAAAATTTCTTGATTCTTTATCTCTCATGGCTATTGGTATTATTAATAATAGAATAACCATAATGTCATAACTAAATACAGCATCAATATCAAGAACATTAGAAAAAAATCCACAAAACAGGTGGAGCCATCTCATTCACAAAAGATAATGACAACAGTAAATGTACCTGGCAGCAATGAGTTACTATAACTTCCAAGATATAGCAATAAGGATTAGTAAAGTTATAAAATTTTACTTTTCTATATTCATTATCTATGTTTGTCAATTCTCTAGGGTATATTTATGCATCTATATAGTTCACTGTTGTAAAAGGATGCTGACATTAAATCTCTGGACCTATTTTTTGTAAATAAGTAAGAAATAAATCATTGGTTATAATCAAATGACAAAACATGCATTAACTTACCAGGGAGCGAAGAGTTACAGATGAACATTGAAAGGATTTTAAACTAAAAAATATCAACATACCTAATACATATCTAAATTTATATAAGAAATGCAAATTCAATTCAAATATTCAAATTACATGCAATACAATCTAAAGATTTAGAAAACAAAATGGGAAAGGACGATCAAACAATCCATGCAAGGGTGGTAAAATAAATAAATAATTCAAACAAAAACATCTTTAGCCATAGGCGCACCATCTTTAAAATCTAAATTCAGTCGATACAGTACATCTACACATCATTTACTTTTCAATGAGACTGAAACGTGCACAGTTGAGGG
>NW_020868431.1:658989-661489 GCF_003789085.1 Penaeus vannamei | reverse complement strand
GCAACTGTTGTTTACATTAATAAATATTCAAAATCTTATCATCAATAATGGAGAACCTCTCTTGATTCAGTGTAATCTAAAAATATAAACTGAGATGCACTCAACTCATGTCATACAAGGCACAGCTCAGGCTACTGAGAGTCAGGACGCATACCACTGCTCAGGTTGCCGTTTTGTTTTGTTTTTTATATACTTGGAATATTCATCTTCTAGCTTGTGCAAAAAAATAAAAAAACTCTTTTTTAACAAATCAAACCATGGGATAGGATAAAAAGATTAATTGCATACTTCATGAAGTAAGTGCCCCCAATCATCTTCTAATGAAGTAAACCTGCCAGAATCACAAAATGTCAGTTTGAATTTGAATTTCACATTCAATCAAATTTAAATAATCAGATTTGTTTCCCTCAAACTATGTCACAGGCATCTCAGTCACTGAAATTCAACCTACATTTTCTTAGCTTTCTCTTAAGCTTTACTCTCCATCAATAACTACCTTAAACGAAAATAAAAATAATATTGCCTTAACTGACAATATCTTTATTTTATATATATAATACTCCAATAACTAATTATTTTATACCAATTTATTGATCAGTCACCAATCAATACATTTACATGTATATAATCATCTAGCAATCGATTCGCAGGCCAATCAATCTACCAATCAATCAATTTAAACGTATTTCCTTCAAACTGTATCAAAATTCTTCAGCAAATACCTATGTGAAGAAATGTTCGATTGTGATATTCGTCTCCTGAGATTTACGACACAGAAGCACGCAGAACAGAAATAAATTCATGCTTGAAACACAAACTTGATAAACACTGAGAGAAGTAACACATAATCTAATTCCGCGACACTGAGTAAAAAATGTGGAAAACACTGATGAGGACTCCGGTAGAGGCGTGTCTCGACTACCAAAGTGTAGTGTCAAGCACCTAACTACGGCGGCGTCTAAGTGAGAGTTTTTGGCTGTGATTTCATTCTACCACTCTAGTTCTACCAAAGTGTTGAGCTCAGGGCGACAATCAAAGCGAAAGAGTGAGGTAAAAAGGACAAACCCTGGAGACAGGTTTCTGGCACGCTCTTGTGTCCACCATCTTGTTTACTCTGACGTCACAGACTAGACTCTCGTAGGGGATGCAACAACTATCGTTCGCTTTCGTCCAATTGCTGAAAATATTGCATGCATAACGATTGATTATAGAAGTTGTCCTTACATTCATATTAAAAGACGTTTATATAGTAATATTAATTATATTTATACATACCTTTTGAATTCATGGGTGAAAAAACTACTCAAATTTGCATTGAACACTACGGCAGGCTATAAAAATCCTCATCAGACAATTGATAAGCACACAAGAATAATATATTTGTTTAAACGAGCAGCATTTTTATGAACAAATATAAACTTCCTCAGAAATGTTAACCATCTTCACTGCAGTCACGATTCGCCGGGTATCATCGT
The DNA here is from genome assembly GCF_003789085.1 of Penaeus vannamei. Taxonomy (NCBI): domain Eukaryota; kingdom Metazoa; phylum Arthropoda; class Malacostraca; order Decapoda; family Penaeidae; genus Penaeus; species Penaeus vannamei. The sequence goes on along the minus strand of NW_020868431.1, from coordinate 660,014 downwards.
ACATCAACCAGCTGAGAGCCGTAAACTCTAGCAATCAATGAAAGGGCAGTGACCGGTAGCTTATTAAATCAACGTTAATTCGATTCAAATGTTAGACTATGACAGCCATATGGGGTTTCATGGGACCTTTTGGGTGAGACAGTCAGGTTCTCAGTCACATCTCATCAGAATACTCGATAGGCCATTCACACAAATTGTAATATATTGTTAGCAATTGGCATCTCCCAAAGTTCGTGACAGAGGCAGGCATTGTTGCGCCGACTTTCTAGCGCTTTGGAAACCTTCTTAACGACACTGCATACTTCAACATGCACAAGTATGCAAACGCAATCTGCATCTTTATGCCTTCCATGGCATGCTGTTTTCCGTTATACTGTATTCTCTCTCTCTCTCTCTCTCTCTCTCTCTCTCTCTCTCTCTCTCTCTCTCTCTCTCTCTCTCCTCTCTCTCTCTCTCTCTCTCTCTCTCTCTCTCTCTCTCTCTCTCTCTCTCTCTCTCTCTCTCTCTCTCTCTCTGTCTCTCTTCTCTCTCTCTCTCTCTCTCTCTCTCTCTCTCTCTCTCTCTCTCTCTCTCTCTCTCTCTCTCTCTCTCTCTCTCTCTCTCTCTCTCTCTCTCTCTCTCTCTCTCTCTCTCTCTCTCTCTCTCTCTCTCTCTCTCTTCTCTCTCTCTCTCACTCTCTCTCTCTCACTCTCTCTCTCTCTCTCTCTCTCTCTCTCTCTCTCTCTCTCTCTCTCCTCTCTCTCTCTCTCTCTCTCTCTCTCTCTCTCTCTCTCTCTCTCTCTCCTCTCTCTCTCTCTCTCTCTCTCTCTCTCTCTCTCTCTCTCTCTCTCTCTCTCTCTCTCCTCTCTCTCTCTCTCTCTCTCTCTCTCTCTCTCCTCTCTCTCTCTCTCTCTCACTCTCTCTCTCTCTCTCCCTCTCTCTCTCCTCTCTTCTCCCTCTTCTCTCTTCTCTCTCTTCTCTCTCTCTCTCCTCTCTCTCCTCTCGTCTCTCTCTCTCTCCTCTCTTCTCTCTCGTCTCTCCTCTCT